>BCIP01000053.1:18630-91263 GCA_001599995.1 Ambrosiozyma monospora | reverse complement strand
GCTCTGATGTCCTCGATAAACCCGTCTTTTTCCCAAGGTCATGCATGGTGAACCGTCTTCAACCCATCTTTCAGAACATAATATCCGAAGACCAACAAGGATTTATTCATGGTAGAAGCTCACACTTCAATATTCAGCGTCTACAACAGCTGGTAGACAAGATGAATCAACACCCTGATAAGTTCCAGAACTCCTTCATTCTTCAGCTGGACTTTCAGAAAGCTTTTGATAGAGTCAGCCATCAATTTTTGAAACAACAACTACAATCAATATAGATCCCAGATAAAGTCATCAATGCTATCATGCTGATTGTTACTCAACAACACGGTCAAGTTTTAGTCAACAATTTCCTTGGCATGCCATTTCCAATTACACAAGGGCTAAGACAGGGCGATCCTATGTCCCCGTTATTATTTGCACTGGTAATGGACCCACTAAATCGTACGGTCTCCAGTCTACTCAAAGGAATTGATCAAACTGAAGATGATCCTTATGGCAGATGATGTGATTGCCATGGTCAATGACGAGACAGATGCTGCAATCTTCCACTCCCTAATATCACAATTTGAGAAACTATCCAACTTGAAGTTGAATCCAATGAAGTCGTTTGCTTATGGTACCCCAGGAGCAAAGAACAGAGTGATTCAAAACTGGAAAATTCCTATGAACGCCATCACAGATCCTAAATTTGTGTACCTGGGTATCCCACTGAATGGACTAGATTGGAAAAAAAGATTGAAGGTTACTTTAAAGGATACCGCCACTTTGGGATAAAGCGATAGAAGTCAGAACTTTGTATATCAACACATATGTTTTCAGTACACTATACTATCTTGATCAACACCAATCCTGTCCTCCAAATATATTAACAACGTTCAAACAACAAATTACCAAGAACATCTAACCACCTAACAGGTTTAGAATTTCCACTTCCAAGATCCAAACGCCTATATGGCTTGGGGGATTTTGTTTGCTTGATTTATCTCACCAGATGATGGGCAGGAAGGCGTTTTACATCTACTTACGTTAACCAGCACAACAGTTCCATCGATCATTAACATCATGTTAAAATTAACATTTACTTGGAGATATTAATAAAAATAAATACACATCATTTTTCCCCATCGCCCAAGTTCCATATAGACATTCCAATTAATGTGACAGCGACGCAATTGAAGAAAGTGGTAAAAAAAAGTGGTTCAATACTACTATAATTTATTAATGTAATTTTGAACTTTATTAGGTAAAAAAAACAAATCAATGTTTTGTGACTTCTGAAACAACAACTAAAGTCTTCTTCTCTTGTATCGCAGATTGAGCTTCAGTCTCTATTGTACAAAATTTCAACAAGGTATTGACAAAATATCCAATTTCCTATGAATATTTGTCAACAAATTTTGATATTCTAATATTGAATCAACGTTTCTTAAAATATAAGGCAACAAGTGCCGGCTGGCGTCCAAAATTTGTAAACCACTCTAGCATGGTATAATTTATAAACTCATGTGGGGAAAATATTTACTCATTTTAATAGTATATATGAGATAAAATATAACGTATACGCACCCCATATAATTTTCAATTAAAATTTTTATAAGCATGGCCTATACGTCTATATACGTAGAACATGTTTGTTTTTAATATATTTTATACGATCCGAAGTAAAGATGCAATATTTTGCAAACTCCCAAAACAATAATTGCTTATATCACGTTAATATTAGTATGCATGTATATACATGACGAATATTCAGTAATTAGCTCTGATTAAATAATTGAAAGTCAATGCACATGTGCAAGCTGAACTTTGATATATTATCTATCAATCAAATTGCAATTAATTTGTTGTTTTTTGAATAGATCGTAATATATTGCTTTATAAGTTGGGGAACTTTAAATGCATATATCTCCCACTGTCCCCACATTTGAAATATCCCGTGACTTACTTCCGGAGTTACTCGTAGCGTTGTTCTATAATCTGGGATTAACTAATTGAACTCAATTTGTAAATTTAATATATTTTTGCTAATAGAACGTTGAGTCTGAATATCCCGTCGGCAATATCACGCGGCCCCTACCATCAATTAAATCTATGTAGATATCAACATATTGAAAAAGAATTTGAAATAATATATATATTTTGCAATATATATCGGGTCGATCTTCTTATTTAATTGCCAATTGGTGAATAGTTCCGTTCTTAGGGGGCGTAGCCCCCTGCCACGGAGGCATACCCTGCACCCCGGTCCCCCCACATTTGGGAAATCATGTGACCTTTTCACGTGATAGTTTCGCTCGACCCTATTTCCTTGAGTTTTTCGAAAACGGCTAGAATAATCACCCTTGACATTTTGATATATCTTAGAACAAAAAATCTAATTGCTATATCTATATGAAGTTTGTTGGAAAAATTAAATGTCCTCATTAGCTGAGTGGTTGACAGCATTGACATTTAGAGGCGCGCCCAGGGAGTAGCCGTTGGACTTGAGTTCAACTTCCGGCTTAGTCATTTGTTTGACGGTGTTTATATTGGTCACCATTAAAGTCATATTTGGTGTTGGATCTTTGACGGTGTTTATGGTATCACCACAAAATATCATGTTGACGTGACGTCCATCCACATGAAAAACTGGTCACTGACAAGGTGTTGTTGATCACCAAGAAAATCATCATTGACGTGTGGCATCCATCCACGTTAAAAACTGGACAATGACATAGTGCTCCCTTGCCACTTTAAATTAACATTCGGGTGGTGTTTTAGAAGGGTTTTTCATCATCCAAAATTGACGGTCAATGGATTAGACATTTGAAAGCTGAACTGGTTTAATTTATAAGGATTATCGTGTATAGTGAGACTTTGTAAATACCCGTTAATACAGATTGAACTAATATTGTTCTCGAGAAAAGTAAGAAGAAGGACGAAAAAAAAATTGTATATATAGTGCAGCCAGAGTTAATGTGTGTACTCATAATTTTTGTCACGACATGTATAATTTTGCCACAGAATTTTTTAAGAGGCACGTCTTCAAAATTTTTATCATCGTTTTCTATTTACTGAAAGTTTTGGCATCGAGTCTTTTGTTTAGAATTGAGGTGAAATCTTTAGCACAGGGTGCAATTTTTGGCCTGTGTCACAAGTTTTGTCACTCCTTCAAAAGACTGACACCACGTAAAATGTTAGACGCGTGAGCAAAATGTTTGCCATCGAAGGAAAGGGTGTAGCACGGTGTCGAAAGTTCTTTCTTGTCTTCCTTAGAGCATTGATAATCTAGCTCGAACAACGTAGGCATAGCAATAATCAACTTCTTCACTTCATTATCTGGAACTTCTTCTCATCCTTCAAAACAACCTCGACTAGGGCCTCAGAAGAAGCAATTTTACTAGAACCAAAGCAGGAGTAACAGCCACTAACTTCTTCAACAGTCTCGTTTCAACCACCTTCAACAAACCAATCAAACCAGTAAAAATGAAATTAGATTGGGCGCACCAGAATCAAACAAAATAAATTTATCCTTGTAACCCATCTCAAAGAGGTAAACTTCCTTACCCCGAATACGTGCGACAACTCGCATTGCCAAGTGGATCATATTCATAACGGAGAGTTCATCGTCCTCATCATCAGAGACAGAGCCTGATTGTAGGACATTGAGTTGTAAACAACATTTTGTTCATCCTCTAAACTGTCTTCGTCAAAGACAGATTGAGTGCCGATATCAGTTGCAACACTGAAGATGTAATCCTTGTGTGCTTTGAAAGCACGAGGACATTCATCCACCAAAATGAATTGTTGTTCATCAGATTGGGAAAACAAATTCAAGGCTCTCGCCATTGGTCTAGGACACAGCTCTCACAACTGCAGCTTTTGCACCAGAATATGAAACTTCTCGATCTGTGCTGCTGAAAATTTTGACGTGGTTTTTAACTGGAAAAGGTTGGTTTTTTCTACTATAATGTTGGAAAACTTGACCAGGGGACTTGGCCATGGTATTGACTTCCGATGGCTCAATCAACAATTGTGATTTGGAAGAGGTTAACTGGTTCAAACCGGCTGTGACAAGTTTAGCATCTGGACCCAAAATGAGTGTTGATTTATGTTTGCAAAAATCTGAATATAGTCTCTCTTGAAAGTTGCAACCCCCAATGACAGTAAGATCTTGCTGATAGCTGAAGCTAGAAGGATACGCTGAGCTTGCGTTCGTCAGCATGACGCTTATGAATCTCCGCAAACTTCTGCATCACTAGGCTGTCCGAAAATTCTTCTTTGACTGGTGAAGTAATAGTACTCGCTGCAGGTGGAGTGTTTGGGATGTTGTCGTTGGTATCGCCTGGATTCGTGATAAATTAAAAGTAGTGGCAATTGTTTTGTTGGTGGGGTTGTAGGTAATCAAGATTAGAAATTAGAATTGCTATCGTTGGGTTATCGACTAGTGTACTGTATACGACGTAGTCAATAAGTGATATTATGACTGGATTGTAACAAAGGGATAACAAATGATAACTTACATTAAAGTGTGTATGAAAGTTTTAAAATTATCCCGATATCTAAAGAGGTCCAACAGAAGAAAGCAGAAAGAAAAAAGATAAAACTGTGTCCATCTCAAATTTGTTTCCTTACAAAGTTGCCAAATCCAAGATGCATCAAGCCATTTTAACAAGTATGCCAAGCCAGATGTTTCAGAAAGGGACATCACCATTTGCAATGTCGTACTAATTTGAAGTTTGTTGATGACCCACGCTGATAATGTTTTGAAGTCCAAGAAACACAAAATGACCGTTCTCCGAAACGTGGCTAAAACCAAAAAGGCCTACAATCAAAGAAACGTCCATCACCAGTTAGTCAACAACCAACAACTTCAGTTCAGCCAAATTGATTTAAACTCGGAACTTAAAAATCAATACAATTTTCGTCGTAATGATGGCTCATTTGTGGGCAGAACCAAAATCAAGTTCAACTTTTCCGACTCAATCAACCCAGGCAGAATCAGACATCTCGAAACTATCATTCATACCAATTGGGGACAAATACTCCAAAGGCCAATTTTAATTAGTCACCCCCACTGCAAAAGATTTAGATGTTAATGCTGATGAATACAAACTGCAACACCAAGGCTTAATTACTGAAATCAAAAGCATTCTCTTACGGTGAAAACCTTTCATTTACTGTCGAAGAACTACTTCTCACCAAACTGTATCATAAAGCTGCTATTTTCCAAAGAACATTTCACCCAAATCGCAATCTAACAACCAACACTACAAGCAATGACAAAACTTGGATCCGACACAAAATTCTTCAACATACAGGTGCTTATGCAAGTTGAAAAGGACGCATCTACAAAAATTCCAAACAGAAAGCCATCTATGCTTCCACACTACACACTACAGAAAAATGCTCACTGAACCAGAAGAACTAGCTGATTTCCAAGATATCAACGTCTCCACAATCACCAGAATGTCTTTCTGTCACTTTTACAGATCAACAGAAGACCCTACCACTGCGTGTCAATTAGCCAATGAATGCTCCAATTGCCACCAAAAAGGTCACCACTAGTTGAACTGCAACATCAACATAGGGAAACCAATATTTGTCACTGGACCTCGACTCGTGGAAAACAAGTAAGCCATTAACTACATATCAACTTCACCATTCCCTCATTCCACAACCAAAACACATCATATGACTTTCTAATAAACAATTTAACTGGAAGAGCTGAAGCCATAAATTCAAGATATTCAAAATCCTATAACTGGTGCCAATATCACCGACTCTGCCCGCGTCACATACTCCCCTTCATCCACCATTATCAAACCCAATTCTCCCTCCAAAACAACATCACCACAATTACAACAAACCCCAAATACAAATGGATCAATACCCCACCTTTAAGCCTTGAACAGGATAAGCCCCTCACAACAGAGGTATTACAAAATGCTCTAAAAAAACAGCTACAATCTAATCCCATTTCATCACCCAGCAAAGATGGCATTAAACTCCCATTTCTAAAGGCCATTCATTCTTCCACGAATTGAAGAACAACTAGTAACAATATTCGACAATCTCACAACTGCAACTGACCTACCACAACAAATGAAACCAGTAATCCTTAAGGAGTTTATACCTAAACCAGGAAAACCAACAAACAATATCAACAACTACAGACCCATAGCACTCATTTCCACAATCTCAAGACTCTTATCAAAAATTATAGCAAACCGGCATCAACCAATCCTTGATTGTATCATCTCACATCATCAACCGAAGCCTACAAAGACTTCAACAACTCCTTACCATCAAAACCACCAGCATCACCGACACTCGATTTCCAGAAAGCATTTGATAGGGTCGATAATCAATACCTGCATCAGCAACTCACAAATAGCAACATTCCTGAAGGCATTATCAACATCATAATGTTACTGGTCATTAAACAACAAGGTCAAGTTAGCATTAGTAACAATATCCTCGGCTCTCTCCATTTAAGTTCTATCAAGGTAACCCATTTAGCTCACTGCTGTTTACCATAGTCATGGACCCTTTCAACAGAACCACCAACTACCACATCAAAGAATTCAAGTCTCACCGTATTTGGCAAGCCCAGTAAAGCTAATTCTGGTGGCTGATGACCTGTACGTTCCGACCGAAGCTCCAAGGATTCTAAAAAAATTTTTCAGCTTCTCAATCTTTTCTGTCACAAATCCAACCTCAAACTCGAGTTCCAAAAGTCTATTGCCTACACCCTTCATCAAGACGATATCCACTTACCAGAAATCACCAGCAACAACATCTCACAACGACGAGTCTCTGATCCATCATTCATTTATCTAGAAATCCCTCTCAACAACGTGAAATTGAGGAAAATTTACAACAAAATCCCACCACTATTTTTGATCTACCGCTTCAAACAAGAATCCTATTCATCAACACATACAGCTTACTCACAACTATACTATCTGGACCAACATGACTCATGCCCAAAACAGCAACTTAACAAACACATCAAAAACATAAAAAAGAAAATACACGCACATACGACAACAGCAGCTGGCCGAGAAATACAGAAAAAAAGCTTCTTCAATGTAACCCAACAGAGAGACTCGAAACACCACTTCACCTGGGAGGTTTCCATCAGATCCGTCTACAGCAACAGATGACAAGAAGGAAGGGATTCTACATCTTCCACGCTATTATAGCACCACAATTTCCATCTAACATAAACATCAGATATGCCATCCAAATAGCACTTCTAGAGGTTATTAACAGAAAAGACTCCGCAATCAGAGCATACAACAACAAATTCGCATGTGATTCAGTCTTTGGCAGCTTAAAACGGTCAATGCACTGGCTTGATTTCCTTCTCCACCATGATTACGCCAACCACAACTCCACCATATCAGTAACAACACAACACCTACAAAAGCAAGTCATCTGCAAAATTAAGAAATCATACAGGCAACTAGAATATTATCTTGAATCATGGTTTGAACTCAATTACAACAGCTTCATTCCACAGTATATCCAAACAATACAATCAATTCAAAACAGATGAACTATTGATTATACCCTCCACCAGAACAAAAACAAACGATGAATGGCTACACTACTGGAGCATAGTGGCTAAACACCAACACAAATTCCCAGGATAATTGGAATACTTGCATCTCTATTTACTAGGAAATCTACAAAAACAACTGTCTACAACATCAACACAAACATGTATCTTATGCAGAAGTAGTGATGAAACTCTCGACCACCTCGTGGAACAATGCTGGATCACCAAGAAAATCTGGTCTCTTCTCCAACAGCAACAACAGAACCACAACCAACATTCTTTCCCAAAACCTACAACAGAAGCACTGGACTGTCCCATCCTCCTAATCCCACATCTCATACAACTATATTTTTTTTTTTTTTTTAACCTGATTAAGTTCAAAATTATATTGATAAATTATAAAACAGGAGAGTCTATTCGAATTCGATTAGACTTTCAGGTATAAATACATGTTATATATAGAAATTAGTAGGAGGATCATCGAATTCAATGATCCCTTTAACAGCAATTAGTTAATTGTTATAGGGTATTGGTAGTATTGAACCACTTTTTTTACCACTTTCTTCAGTTGCGTCGCTGTCACATTAACTGGAATGTTTATATGGAACTTTGGSGATGGGKAAAAATGATRTGTAWTTATKTTTAYTAAYATCTCCAAGTAAATGTTGATTTTAACATAATGTTGTGGTGGCATTATCTTTCCCATGGTTTCCTGTTGTGTAATGTGCAGTGGAGCATGTTTGGAATTCATTCTGTGGGTTGTGCCTTGTTGAACTAATCTCCAAATCCTATCAGTAATGATGCATTCATCCATTATGTGGTCATTCGAGYTCTTGRAGTCTGATTGGTTACAGAAGCAGCACGTTTCTTTCTGATTCATATTAAGTTGATGGTAAAGATGTCCAGTTTGGAAGCGGTGAAAGGTTGAGTAAGACCCCGGGTTTTTGTTCACGAAGTTGCTGAATTTGGACCAAAACTGTTTCCAGTTGGTGATGTTGTTGTCTCTTGCTTTAGATGGGGTAATTTTTTCAGTTACTTTCATAAAAAGTTTTGGATGTGCTGTTGAATGATGTTGGTTGGATTGGCGAGTCTGCATGTTTATGTTGGACATGAGAGATCAATTCAGCGTCTGGAGGCAGAGATGTTATGGAGAATGTTGTAATTGGAGCTAGTGTATTTGGGTGGAAATCACTTCTGGTTGTTAAACCGAACCAACTTCCAACCAGGGAAGCAGTCTGAGGTGATGATGTAGGTAAAGTCATCACAACCTTATCTCTGATTTGTGATGAGATCCAGGTTTCAAAATCATAATGGAGAAGGAAGAAGAACCAGGTAAAACCTTCAAAATCTTGGTTCACAGCACTTTGGATGATTTGTCTAATGTTAATGATCGATGGGACTGTTGTGCTGGTTAACGTAAGTAGATGTAAAACGCCTTCCTGCCCATCATCTGGTGAGATAAATCAAGCAAACAAAATCCCCCAAGCCATATAGGCGTTTGGATCTTGGAAGTGGAAATTCTAAACCTGTTAGGTGGTTAGATGTTCTTGGTAATTTGTTGTTTGAACGTTGTTAATATATTTGGAGGACAGGATTGGTGTTGATCAAGATAGTATAGTGTACTGAAAACATATGTGTTGATATACAAAGTTCTGACTTCTATCGCTTTATCCCAAAGTGGCGGTATCCTTTAAAGTAACCTTCAATCTTTTTTTCCAATCTAGTCCATTCAGTGGGATACCCAGGTACACAAATTTAGGATCTGTGATGGCGTTCATAGGAATTTTCCAGTTTTGAATCACTCTGTTCTTTGCTCCTGGGGTACCATAAGCAAACGACTTCATTGGATTCAACTTCAAGTTGGATAGTTTCTCAAATTGTGATATTAGGGAGTGGAAGATTGCAGCATCTGTCTCGTCATTGACCATGGCAATCACATCATCTGCCATAAGGATCATCTTCAGTTTGATCAATTCCTTTGAGTAGACTGGAGACCGTACGATTTAGTGGGTCCATTACCAGTGCAAATAATAACGGGGACATAGGATCGCCCTGTCTTAGCCCTTGTGTAATTGGAAATGGCATGCCAAGGAAATTGTTGACTAAAACTTGACCGTGTTGTTGAGTAACAATCAGCATGATAGCATTGATGACTTTATCTGGGATCTATATTGATTGTAGTTGTTGTTTCAAAAATTGATGGCTGACTCTATCAAAAGCTTTCTGAAAGTCCAGCTGAAGAATGAAGGAGTTCTGGAACTTATCAGGGTGTTGATTCATCTTGTCTACCAGCTGTTGTAGACGCTGAATATTGAAGTGTGAGCTTCTACCATGAATAAATCCTTGTTGGTCTTCGGATATTATGTTCTGAAAGATGGGTTGAAGACGGTTCACCATGCATGACCTTGGGAAAAAGACGGGTTTATCGAGGACATCAGAGCTATTGGTCTATAACTTGTAACATTATCTTTATCTTTTCCTTCTTTCAAAATAAATCTGAAGAGAACTGGCTTCATTGCTTCCGGTAACTCTGTAGCTGAAATTAGGTTGTTGAAGACCTCCACTAGGAGTGGACCGGTGATTGAAAAGGCTTTATCTTTGAAACGGTAACTGATACCATCTTTCCTTGGTGCTGACTCTGTATTCGATGTTAATTGCTGTTTTAAGGCCTTTTGAATTTCCCTGATAGTGATATCTCTTGCTAGAGTGTCCTTTTGAGTTGCATCTAATGATGGGGTTGATTCCCACCGTTGCTGTTGCTGTTGCAGTAACTTTACCGAAGATGTCGTTGTTTTTGGTATCGTTTTCCCCAAAAATGTTCAAATAATGAGAAAGAGCCTTGGCTCTTTGAACTTTTGGTGCAAAGATTTATTCATTCACTTTGCATGAAAAGTAAGTTTTTAGAATATACAATTGGACTCTCCCACTTATGGTTATTAGTTATCCATAATCATTTTTAAAAATCATGTGGCTATCCATGAGAAACTCTGACTGTTATTGGTTCTTCCCTTAACCCTCTGAATTGCCTTTCATTTTAGAGTTGCTCTAAAAATTAATAGTCATAGTTGCTGATTCCTTCCTTTCCTTAAATCGAACTTTGTCGGTGATCGGTAAAATTTCCCCAAAAACTCCAATTGTTGTTGATATACTTTCCTCAATCTTCAGTGTCGGTTTGAAGTTATCCGAAAAATTTCCAAAATGGTTGTCATGTTTTCCTTAAACTTTCGGTTTGGTTTTTAAATTCACCAATTGACTTCAACATATTTTGATCATATTCACATTTATTCTTCGGTTTTGAAGTTGAACCAAAAATTCTGGGTCCAGGAAATCATGGGATCGTTATCTTCACAGATCTCACTTTATTTAACGTTGGGTAGCATTGTTTGATACAGGCCATCATCCATGCTGTCTGTTTGACACTTTGAGATTCTAATTGATTGTCCACATTAGTTTGAAAAATCATTATTTGTTTTGCATTTTTAAATAGACAATTGATATTAGTTTGGAAGAGTCAAGAATTGTTTTTGCTAGGTTGTCTAATCTCTGTAAGAGATCGGAAGACATGATTTTCATATTCTATTCAAAGAAATCTATAGTCATTAAGAATTGCTCATAATACTCGATTGGAAGAGATTTGTGATAGATATCGTGCGTTCGTTATGAGGGAAATTTATAAGTGTAATTGATTGATTGGTTACTTCAATATAGACAAGACAAAGGAAACAGAGAACTACAGGTTTACAATTTATGGCATGTCAAAGGAGAGAAATATTCGATGGGGTGACGATCGATAATGATAGTAGCTACGCATATCACGTGCATATCACATGCGCATCACATCACATGTACAACGCATCACGTGTACACATAACAGACTATAATACTGTTAGAATTGGGTTGTGAAGGTTGGTACGGTAGTAGTTCAGCTTAACATGTGACACTTGTGTAGTATATATGCCGAGCTTGTACAAATTCGGTTAGCTCTATTAGTTCGCTCAAGTTGACTGCCGAAGCAGCTGATGATGAGATGGAGATCAGTGAGTATGAAACCTGGTTTGCCAAATAAAGACTAAAATTGTTTCCAGGTGGTGATGTCTTCTTCTTTGGATATGAAATGATAATATAGCTGTCTTCCTACTTACTTTCATAAAAAACCTTGGACATGCTGTTGAAGGATGTTGTGTATAATGGTGACGGCCTGCCAACTTATGTTGGATGTGGGATAGTAATTCAGCTTCTGGGGGAAGTGAAGTGATGGAAAATTTTGTGGCTGGTGCTGTAGTATTTGGGTCGGATTCACTTGTTTGTTGGTTTCCCGAACCAACTTTCAATCTGGGAACCAGTTTGAGGTGATGATTCAGATATAGCGTCGTCAGAACTCGGTCTTTTATCTATGCTCTAAAGTCATACAAGTAGGCACTTTCATAAATTAATCTCTCAGTTCGTATTATTTATGTATATAGGAGTGCGATCAAGCCCTGAAAAAAATCGATTAAGAATAAATTATATTCGAGCAAAAAAGAATTGAGCACCCCAAAGCCGCGCGTGAACCACTTCAGAAATAAAAAACACCTTGATAAATCATGAGAAGAGCCTGACGAAAAAACGTACCTTGTCATTTTATTTTCATGGGAATTTCTATTTTTTATTTCCATACACACATCTTCAAATACCCCAGAAGAAGTCAAAACTCATACTTCTGGATATTATCTTTTATTTCGATATAACATTAACGATCTAAATGGCACAGAAAGTCACATAGTTGGTCGTCGAAATCAGGGTATGTTAATGCGGTAGTCTGAGGCCAACGTTAGCTGTCACAGAAAACAATCGCTGAAAAAACCTGTTCGTCCAGGCTCTGGAAAATGAATTTTCAATTTGGTTTAAGGTGTGAGGCAATTTTCATTAAATCTCATGCTAATTAAAGAAGAAAGAAGAACCAGCAGTTAAGCCTTCAAATATTCATGATTCACCGCATCTTGTATTGAGAGTCCGATGTTTATGATCAATGGGACATGGTCGTGCTAATTAAAGTAAGGTATATGCCTTCCTACCCATCATTTGGTATAAGAAAAGTCATGTATTTGGTTTTTTTTTTTTCGTTGCTAAATGCTGTCTCTATGCGACACAATAAACCAACAACTGCGAAGCTGTTCAATTTGGGGTATTGTCACGTATCTGTTTGTGTGTTGAGAATGTATCTTAGGGTACCTAATTTGTATTGATTGAAGAAATTAATACCCAGGAGTCAGGAAATTGGCAGGTTTGAACCATGATACGATGTTAGTAAGTTGAATTTTTGGAGTTTCCCAAAATGTTTGAAATTTCCCATGGCCTGATTCATAAAGAACATAAAAAATCAGCAGAGGTTTATAGCACCAAATGTAACCAAACATCCGTAGACTATATGAGTCTCAGCATCAACAGCTTAGTGATTTTGCACTATATCATATTTTGATCCTGTGATTGTGGTGGAATTGTAGTCGTTGTCGTCAAAATCGT
This sequence comes from Ambrosiozyma monospora, assembly GCA_001599995.1. NCBI lineage: Eukaryota > Fungi > Ascomycota > Pichiomycetes > Pichiales > Pichiaceae > Ambrosiozyma > Ambrosiozyma monospora. The sequence continues at coordinate 78,215 of BCIP01000053.1, read as the reverse complement.
AGCTTTAGCTGTAGCTGTAATAGATTGTAGTTTGTAGTGACAGGTGTCAAGATTGGATATTCTAAGAGAATATTGTGAGTTTGTGTGGTTGATTGAAGTTTCTGTTAATAGTTGAAAAAACAAGACCAAGGAAAGCACCATAACAGAAAATACGAGCTCAGTAGTAGAAAACTTGCAAGCAGATGGTTTGTTTGTCTTGAAGATCGATCGATCGATATGATCGACGTGAAAATTACCAGCGACGCGTCGTTAACTCCAATTAATTAATTAAAAAAAAAAAAAAATTTAACGCCACAATTTTGAAATTGCAAATTAAAAAAATTGAAATCGGTCGGCGCCGTATATAAACTTCGTGAAATGTATGCCGCTATATTACGTAACACATCATCAGGCCGCGCCACACGCCACACTGAGCGTACGGCTACATTGCCACACGCCACACACTATATTACAGGGGCCGCCGCTCATTCTGTTTGGTAACAAACTCTCAACTTAATCGATTAAAATTGGCAGTTGCAGAGCTCAGTTGACCAGTTGACCATCGTTTTCAGCTCTGAGCTAGCTGCAGGCTGCAGGCTGCCTGCAACTTTGAAGAATTTGGCATCTTCGAGTTCGAGATGGCCGGTAATTGGCTGTTTAGCTGGGTTTCTGATCTTCGTTTACTTGATCACCAGACCAGACCTTCAAGTTCAGGCTTCTGTATATATATAAGCATACCTGTCACTGTCACCATTCACTATATACAATACACCGACTAAAATTCTTTCATTCTCTCATTCTCTCATCGTATATAAGCGTCCTCATTCCTCATTCCTTTCTGTTTTATCTCCATAGCTGTCATCCGCTCACAAAACTTTGACATATAGGGCAGCTTGGCCATCATCTTACAGTTTCCAATTTCCAACTTTTACTAGCTTAATACTTTCATACTTTAAACCATTGAAATCAACTTTAGTTACCCACTTCAGTTACACCTACAGCAACAACATTAACAGCAACAACAACAACAAGACTTTGTGCAAGATAAACTATGGGCAAAGATTTTTACGATGAATATCAGACAGAGGGGCCAGTCAGTTCTTCAGGTGCCTCTGTTGACTCTTATGAAAAGGAGCCATCATACTTGAGAAGAGTTGTTCGTTCTTTTGAAAGACAAAAAGTTGATTTATCACGTTTCAATCTTGATGAAATGACTGAAGAACAGAGAAGACATATCATTTTGGCAAATCAACCGTTAAAAAGAGCTTTAAACGATAGAATTATGCAAATGATCGCCATAGGTGGTACCATCGGTACTGGTTTATTCATTGGTTTGGGTTACTCTTTAGCTTCTGGTCCAGGTGCCTTATTGATTGGTTTCACCATTGTTGGTATTGCCATTTATTGTGTTTGTCAAGCTGCTGCTGAGTTATCTGTTGCTTACCCTGTGAGTGGTTCTTTTGCTTCTCATATCTCTAGATTTATCGAGCCAGGTTTAGGTTTCACCATTTCAACTAACTATGCTCTGGCTTGGTTGATTTCATTCCCTTCTGAATTAATTGGTATTTCAATGACCATCTCCTATTGGAACACTTCTGTTGATCCTGCTGTTTGGGTTGCCATCTTTTATGTCTTCATCATCTTTTTGAATTTATTGGGTGTTCGTTACTATGGTGAATCTGAATTCTTCTTTTCTCTGGTTAAAGTTTGTGCTGTTATTATCTTCATCATCATCGGTATCGTTATTATTTGTGGTGGTGCTCCAGGAAATGATGGTTATCTTGGTACGAAGTATTGGCATGAACCTGGCTCATTTGTTAAACCTGTTTTCAAATCCATTTGTAACACCTTTGTCTCAGCTGCTTTTTCATTCGGTGGTACTGAATTGGTTGTTTTAACTGCTTCTGAATCTAAAAAAATTACCTCTGTCGCTAAAGCTACAAAACAAGTCTTTTGGAGAATTGCCATCTTTTATATTACAACAGTTGTGATTATTGGTTGTTTGGTTCCATATACCGATGATAGATTATTAGGAGGAAATTCAGATCAAGATATCACTGCTTCTCCTTTTGTCATTGCATTGGCTAACACAAATAATAGTTTTGGTAATAAAGTGTCCAATTTCATGAATGCAATTATCTTAGTTGCTGTTGTTTCTGTTTGTAATTCTTGTGTTTATGCAAGTTCAAGAGTTATACAATCCATTGCCGCTGCCGGTGATTTACCTGAAGTCTTCTCATATATTGATAAAAGAGGTAGACCATTGGCTGGTATCCTGGTTTCCGTTGTTATTGGTTTATTGGCATTTTTGGTCGATTCAGATAAAGAAAGTGACGTTTTCACTTGGCTATTTGCATTGTGTTCCATCTCTTCATTTTTCACTTGGTTCTGTATCTGTTTCGCTCATATCAGATTCAGATGGGCACTAAAAGCTCAAGGCAGAGGTACAAATGAATTAGTTTACACTTCCCAAATGGGTATTTGGGGTTCTTACCTTGGTTTATTGTTGACTTTCCTGTTGATCGCTGGTGAAATTTACGTTTCTTTGTTTCCATTAGGTGAATCTCCATCCGCTAAAGCTTTCTTCCAATATTGTTTATCTATTCCAATCATGATTACTGTTTACGTTGGTTACAAAACTTATAGAGGATCTTGGAATAGATTCTTAATTCCATTAAGAGAAGTCGATTTAGATACAGGAAGACGTTATGAGGATGTCGAAGCCCTTAAAGAAGATATAGCTGAAAGAAAGGCTTACGTTGCCTCAAGACCACTTTATTACAGAATCTACAATTTTTGGTGTTGATCTGGACTCAATATTTTACTTAATAGTTTCTTTCATTTCCAAAAATGTTTTACTGACTTTTCTTTTCGACTTAAAATTAGTTTGATTCAATTTGTTTACTAATCCGATTTATCATCCAATTTTATTTTCTTTTATTTTCTACTTGCTGTCACTATCACTCATTACTCTTTCATATTGGCGCATTTTTAATTGCTTATCCACTAACTGCCCCGTTTTTTGTTCATTGATTTTAATTTTTAATTCACTTCCTTGTTTACTTTGAGACATTCCTTTTGTATATTCCATCGAAAAATAATGAAAACTATAGAGATCTGCTTTTGTATTTATGATATTACACTATGAATTGTCAATATAGCCATCCAGAGAAGACGCAAAAATCAATTAAAATCAATCACTGTTGTAAATGTGTAAGTATCTCTTCTTTTCATCTTCTAAGAATGACACGAAATGACTATACACAGAATAAAATGAGTATATGTTCTTAAAAACAGGCAACAAATCAATCATCTTTTGCAAGGTATCTAGATAGGACTGGTTGATATCTTTGGTCGTAACTTTACGACCTGTTCTAATCTGTTCATCTTTAACTTTTTTTCTTTCTGCACTAACCTGTTCCATAATAATCTCTTCCAATATACTCAAGGCAGATTGGAAATCTTCAATCGTGAATGTGAAATTCTCGGTGTCAATCAACGTGTTATTGAGGTCACTAGTTGGAGCCAAGCCTTCCTTCATCACATTGGCACCAAGTAAGGTGTTATCATCTGTCTTGTTGTTATTGCTATCCATATCCTTGACACCAGAATCAACAAGCATTTTAACAGTTTGACATGTATCTAGTACCTTTTGGATCCTATTCTTTACATTAAGTAATGTTTGCAGATCTTTGATGGCCTCAGTGGTAACATCATCATCACCTATCTTGGAGCTCATAGTTCCTTTAAGATCTGTCGTGGTAGATGGTAAAGAGGGGACAGTTTGTGACTCATCAAAATCATTATTCTTTTGTTTTTTCAACGTATCTATCTTTTTATTGACATCAACCAAGTCTCTGTTCAAAGAGTTGATTGAAGAGGACAAATTCTCAATATAATATTCCAATCTCATGACACCAACAACCCCATCATCTCCAATACCACCCGTACCTTGTGAACGCAATCTATAAACCGAACTCTTTCTTCTTTGATGGCCCATTGATGGAGATGTTAGAGTATCTTCGGATTTTTTAGTTGTTGATGTTGATGTTGAAGCTGAAGTTGTGGTGTAGGAAATGATTGAATTTGAGTTTTGCAATTCATTCAAATTCTTTTCGAATTCCCTTGTCAATTCATTGGTATAATAATCCAAATGTGTTAATAATGAAGAACATTTGTTTTGTAATGATTTCAAACTTGCTGTGTTTGAAAATTCATTGTTGCTTGTTTTTTGCAAAGATGGTTGTTTGGTTAGGTGTAAACTTGAGGTGAAAAGTGCGTCTAAATAGTCATGTGGGACGAATGAATCATCGAAGAACATCGATAAAACCTCATTCTCTTTCTTTGAGATCGTTTTGGAATCCATTTTTGCTGTTGTAATTGGTGTATAAATATGATGATATGGAAAGAAGAACAAGCCTTTCTGGTTTCAAGTCCATGTTCGATCTTCACTGTGTTCTTTCTACTACTGGTTTCATGATCACTGATCGCGTGTTCAAAGAAGTTCAAAGTTCAAAGTTCAAACTTTCAAAACCGCAAAGAAAAAGAGTTTGAATTTTGGACTTTGTTTTCAAAAGAAAAACAAACATTTGAATAACTTTTACATGATGAAAACTATATTGAAGATACCAAGAATAGAATTCCAACCAGATTTTGTACAAGTGATCACCGACGTACAACTACAAAAGGTCAAAGAAGAGTCATTCTGGATCAACATTGGTAATCAGACGATTGACATCCATGTCACGCAAACCGGACCAACAACAACAACTTTCAAGTGCGTTGAACCTTATCAGGTCAAATTTATTAGACTTGACTCATATCTTTTCCAACTTGAATTGAAAGATCATGAGACATTGAAATCATTATTTATAAGGGTTCCAAAACAACATCTCATCACCGAGAACCTGAATAGTGATTTGACAGCCATCGCAACAACCAGCACTACAGGAGAACATGAAGTGACACTCGTTTGTGGAGATTCACATGGTGCTATAAACAAATTCCAGATCCCTGTCTCAACAACAATAGGGTCAGCATTAAAACCAAACCTATCAATTACACAGGCTCACTTGTCAGATATAACCAACCTTCAAATTTTCCCATCACCTTCATCCACGGTTTTACTTTCAACATCACTAGATTTCATAACTAGGATTTGGTCTTTGATTGATGGCACCAATCCAAGAGTTTTCAAAGGTGTTCAATTGGAAAGGATCACAAGTTTGGTTTTGATTGGACATGGTAGAAATTTTATAACCGGTTCTACTGATGGTTCGGTTGTTCTGTGGGAATGTGGATCAGGTGAAAAGTTATGGATGGGAAGAAGAGTCAAGAATGGTGAGGATTCAGTTATGGATATTTGTGTGGTCAATGAGACTGACAGCAAGATATCAAACACAAGGAATAATGGTGTTGAAACTCAGAGCAAGTTTTTTGAATGTGATGACAAGACACTTTATGTTGCACATAAATCTGGAACTATATCTATCTGGGATCTTGGAACAAGATGCTTTCTAGGTGAGTTTGATACATTATCATCAATAGCCTCAATAACGGTATCTAAAAACAAAATAATCACTGGATCATCAGATAGTGGTTTGATCAAATGTTTTGACAGATTAACACACAAGCTAGAGTGGCAAACCCAACTATTCAATTGTGTTGATCAACCATTGTTAGAAGGAGGAATGCATGAGACTCACGGAGGAGAAATCACAAAATTAAAATATACAGAGCTCAATCGCCACCGTTCTAAGGACAAAGTTGAAGTTGTAATTGCATTATCCAGTGATTCTAATTGCATCTTCAGTTTGAATGTGAAAAATGGTGAGTTACATGAATTGTTTGCGGGATTTTCAGATGGACGACCATTGGATTTTGATTTTGAAGAACAAAACTTACAAGCAAAAGATTGTGATGTTTATGTTTGTGGGAAAGCAGGCCTACTTTTACAATATTGATGTGAAATTCAGTTTTGTGACTTGGCCATCATGAACGGGAGGTAATAAACGTTGTCAACATATTTTGGTGGTCACACGTGAATTAGACATTGGGGTTTCCTTTGAATTGTTGTTTATCTGAAGCATATAGTCCTAGACACGAGGATTCCCAGTTCCAAAAAAATATTGATTTTGATCAAAAACAAATGATATGTCGCAAATGGCGAAATGACGGGCGCAGTGAATGTGCCATTACTGGATTGCCGGTAGTTTATGACCAGTCTCATTTCTTTATGAAATTGGGAATTTGTGTGTCTAGGACTATACTATAATCTCATCATATGACCTCCCAATTCATATGATGTTCAAACTTTAAAAAGAAGGAAAATTAATTAGTTGTTTACTGAATCAATTTATTTCTTCAATATCGATTTGAATTTATGGTGTATATAGACTACAATATAAATTATTTGTATATTATATTATAATCAGATGAGATGAAGTTTTATACATTAATTAATTAAGCTAGGCCAGCTGAATGTAAAAGTATTAAGTTAAAGAGCAGTGCTGTTATATATTTAGAAAAACAAAAACAAATAAACGAAATCAAAATCAAGAACAAGTATTATACAAAATTTTTTTGATTCTCGAAAAAAAAAATAAAGAGCAAAAACAAAGGAGAGAAGAAGAGAATAAAACATTTCCAGTCCATATCCAGATCCCAAATCAGTTGATGATACAAGACAAAATATAATAAAAAAAAACAAAGCAAACAACAGAAATATCAATCTAGTCAATTAGTCAATTATTTATAAATCGCTGAAGTAGCTGCAGAAGATGAACCACCGTTGGAGCTCAATTCACTGGAATAGGCTGTAGTACCAGTCATTTCAGAGTTTGAACTTGACGAGGTTCTTTCGAATGAAGGGGCACCTAAGCGTTTACTTGAACCACCAACCTTTAACACATCCTTCTCTTTAATCGGTGAACCATTCACTGTTGCATTGGCAGTACCTGAAGTTGGTGTATTATTACCAGATGTGTTGTTTGAATTCGATTCAATATCATCAATATCGGCAGCTTCATTCTTATTACGTTTGAAGAGCTTTGTAAACCAATGAAAGTCCAAGAATGACATCACACAATTGAATAATCTCGTTGGGAAAACTCTTTCGACCCAAATATCAGGAATGATTCTAATAAATAAACCAACTGGGAAAGCCAACAAACCACAAATTATAGCTGTTGCCCACATTGCACCTGTTTGACGAGCGATCGAAAAAGCAGCACCACCAACGAACATAATTAAGATTTGGAAGCCACCAATGATGCAAGCAATAGCGACAAAATACCAATTTCTAAAGAAATGTTCAAAAAAGTTCAAATTTGATTTGGTGACACGCTCTCTAATAGTAGTCAAACCATCACCTTCATCCAACTTACGTGTGACAAACAACTTGAAAAATTGTAACCAAACAAAAGTATTGAAAGTTAAAGCATCAATTTGAGCCTTTTCATGATCTGTGACATGTCCTGAACCAAAGAAAATTTTGTCACCACCAAAATGAATCGTAAAAGTGACAATCAATTGCATGAAAGATTGACCCAAGATCATTTTCCACATTGATGTCGAAATCAAAGGAGCTGTTCTACCCATTGGTTTTCTGTTAAGCACATCATCATCTGGTTTATCTGTAGCCAAAGCTAAAGCGGCCAAAGTATCCATAATCAAATTAACCCAAAGCAATTGAACGGCTGTCAAAACGGAACCATTATCAGCATCGGCCACAGCAGAGACAAAAGTCAAGACAACAGCAGTGACATTCACCGTCAACTGAAATTGGACAAACTTTCTGACTGAAGTAGACACAGTACGACCCCATTTGATAGCATTAACAATAGAAGTGAAATCATCAGTCATTAAAATAATGTCAGAAGCTTCACGTGCAACTTCAGTACCAGCAATACCCATTGAGAAACCAACATCAGCTAGTTTTAAAGCTGGAGCATCATTTGTACCATCACCAGTAACAGCCACAACTTCACCTAATTGACGTAATGTATCAACCAAGATACGTTTATCATCAGGACTTGATCTAGCTAGCACGCAAAGTTGAGGAACAATTTGAAATCTTTCTTCTTGTGACAATTTTCTGAATTTTGGGCCTTCCATTGATGAGTATTCATTTTGTAAAGCCTCTGGGGTTAAAATACCACAGTTCTTGGAGATTGCACGTGCAGTTAAGATATTATCACCGGTAACCATACGAACTCTAACACCAGCTTTTTGACATTGAGTGATTGCATCTTTAACACCAGCACGTAATGGATCTTGAATACCAACCAGACAATCTAACACCAAACCTTCAATATCATTGGAGATCACAATATTAGGAACAATTGGAGCTTTAGCAACAGTTGGAGAAGTAGGAGAAGAGCGAGAGTTGATAGTTTCAGTTAATGAAACAGGTTCACCAAACAATTTATCGACATCAGCCAATGAAGGATCTTGATCGGATTGTAAATCTTTAGGAGGCCAAGAAGTTAAACCTTTAAAGTCACGATGAGCCAAAGATAAAGTTCTTAAAGCATCATCAGCTAATTGAGTGATATAGTCATTAATATCAGATTGAACATTACTTGAAATTGGTGAAATTGAACCATTACTTGAGCGATGATAATTACATCTTGAGAAAACCAATTCTGAAGCACCTTTAATGTAAAAACGGTAACCTTTATCAATCTTGACAACCAAACCACCCCATTTACGAGATGACTCAAAGGGAATCACTTGGACAATGGATTGTTTAGCTTCATTTCTAATCATTTCTAAAGGTCTATCAATTGCTTGAAATTTGGATTGAGCCAATAACAACAAAGCACATTCAGTCTTTGAACCAACGAATGGTTCAACCTCACCCTTATTGGCAGGCATATGAGAACTCATACGAGTTAAAGTTGAATTTATAGTATTTGAAGCAGTTGTAATGGCTCTTCCAGCAGGTGTCTTATTGAAAATCCTTTTCCACCAAGCTCTTTCTGATTTTTTCTTTAAAATTTCAATTGTTGCAGCTTCTTGTTCATCTTGACGGTTTTCAAAAGCGGTTGAATTCAATAGGATGTTTGTGACAATGGAATCGATCAATTCTCTATCTAATTTATCAATGACATCAACGGATCTTTCATGATTGGTGTTTGTTGGATCGGCAGTATCATCAAATTTCAAATCACCCAATGAACCTTTCACCACTTTCATTCTATTTTCAGTTAAAGTACCAGTTTTGTCGGAACAAACAGCAGTTGCACCACCCATAGTTTCACAAGATTTCAAGACTCTGACCAAGTTACCATCTTTAGTCATTCTAGTTGTAGCAAAGGCCAAAGCTAAAGTGACAGCCAAAGGCAAACCTTCAGGAATGGCAACCACAACAATGGTAATAGCGGTAATTAAAATATTCATAAACTTTGAACCTTTTTCAGATGATGGAATATGTTCATAACGGCCAGTTAAATCGGCACAGAATTTGAAAAATAACACAAAGAACAAGACAATGGCGATTAAAATACCATATTTGGAGATACCATCAGCCAAGTTATCCAAACGAGCTTGTAAAGGAGTGACTTCAGGTTCATGAGACAAAGAAACCATAATCTTACCATGCATAGAGTTAACACCAACGGCAGTGACTATGGCTTTACCTTGGCCACTTAATAATTTAGAACCAGAGATTAGCATTGGATCTAACACCTTTTTAGATAAACCGATATCGAAGTGTTCATCATTGGCCAAAGTTTGGTTTTCTCGTATAATGCTAACAAATTGATCTTCAGCTAATTTAGCAGCAAATTTCTTGATTGTATCAGTTTCACCAGTTAATGACGATTCATCACATTCACACATACCTTGAACCAGGATAGAATCGGCAGGAACGATATCACCAGTTTCAACATAGATCAAATCACCAACCAATAAATCATTAATTGAAACAAAATGTTTTTCGCCAGATCTATAGACAATGACTTGACGGTCATCTTTTTTAGCATTTAACTTAACGAATTGTCTTTCTTTATTGTAATCATTGGCGGCACCAACAAGGACAACAATAGCAATAGCCACTATAATGGCAACACCTTCAACCCATTCAACTTTAGGTTCAGCTTTACCTTCAGAATCATATTCAGTTGGTTGACCAAAAGTTTCATATAAACCCAAAGCCAAAGAGACTATAGCAGCCACGGATAAGATAATCAAAGTTTTATCTTTCATTGCTTCGAAACATAATCTTAAGAAAGATTTAGGCATTTTTTGAGGTAAGGAATTCTCACCATAATGAGATTCACGTTGATCGAAATCAGGGATATGAACAGGTAAACCATTATTTGAATCAGTGTTTAAATCGGAGACAAGATGATTAATACCACCTAATTCATGTAGTTTCCGAAGAGATTTTGGATCATGTAGTTGACCAAGTTGATCGACAGTTGTTGTGAAATGGGAATTTGAATCAACATTTTTTTCTAAATCTAAAGGTTGCTTCCGAAGTCGTTGTTGTTGTTGTAATGGTGGTGACTTTGTATCATTGTTAGAGATTAGGGATGGAGGTATCTCAGGTCTTGAAGAGTTCTCCTTATGGAAAGAATCACGGGAATTTGGTAGTGGTATCGAAGAAGACATGATGGATGTATTTGTTGTTGTTGTTGTTATTTGAACTTTAAGTGGATCTACTTGAAAGTGAAAGCAATAGATGGAAGACCAAAGCTAACAGTTTTAAGGCATAAGCAGGAAATAAGGAAACGAATGATATAAGCCTTGTTATGGTAAAAAAGAGGCAGAGAGTGTGATATGATGATGATGTGAAATTGTTGAGTTGTGAGCTGTGTTTTGGTTTTGAGATAGTGTGACCTTGCTATGAATGGAGGAGAGGTAGAAGAACTTAGAAGCAAAAAAAGAGGATATCCGAGGGTATAGATATCATATATAGTGAATTGAAGGATAGTACAGATCAAGAATTCAGGGTATCCACACGAAGATACGGGCGAACAGGGCAACATTTAATTCAATTGTTGCAACGATAATATACCTAAAAGAGATGTGTATGATCATTTGTCATTTGAACGGGGCACTACTAATTGTGCTCTATAGATTGTCAAATGTAGGCTGAGTCAAGTTCAGTCGCAATTTTCAGTGGAGCTGCTGCTTATGTAAGCGGTATAAGCTATTCTGGTGAGGAGCTCGCCTCACATTTTTTATCACTTTTTATCAACAATAGCGGACTCAGGCCGCCAATCAATTCAATGACCCTAGGTACAATTACTGTTGTTGTACTAGTTGTATTTGCCAATTTATCGATCGAGAGAATTTCTGGTTTTTCAAGGGTCCTAGCTGAGTCCTAAGTCTACTATATAACTATGCTGTTAATCAGTGCTCAGTGAGTCGCTGATCGTGACCACCGTTGCTGCTTACTGCTCACGCTGGCCGGCTGTTTATCACTTTTGCAAGTTGCAGCGTATTATAGCTACAGTATCTAGACACTTCTTTGGTTTACTAATTAATATACCAGCTCCACTACCTTCTCGTGAACTACTATTATATCTATAGGTCCTAATACACCTCGTCTGTATGCTGCACTTCAAGGCCAAGACTGTCCTACTCAGCCTATACCACCATGGAGGTCTCAATTTTGGTGTGGCATCGATCTCCTCCCATATAACTTCTTGTAGATCGATTCTTCTAATTCTTATTTCTCTTTATAGAGCAAATATCTATGTTTTTCTAAAATCAATCATCTCTTGGCCACCCCTATACCTATATCTAAGTATATATATTCCGAAATGTAATTTACATGATTCATGTACGATAGAGGGACGATAGACACATTGTGTGTTACCAACGTGTTTCACTCAGGGTCCTCCCTCAATGCAATCATATGTCTTGGTACTTGAAGCTTAGTAAATTAGTTAATTGTCTATGTCTATATCCAGCTGAAGCCTGATGCAGTTCTTTGATTGCTAATCCTCAGACCTATGTTATCATGTCATGCAACTCATGAGTGAATTTTTGAACAGCTTCATGACGTGCCTGAGGTCCTATATTATCTTTACTTTACAAACGACTACTTTCGGCTAGCAAACAACCCTCTTGGTCCAGTATTTAATTCTATGTCTAAAACCTCAGCCTTCAATCATCAAATACACGTTCAAAATCTCGCAAAAATTCAAATGTACAACTCCTTGGCTCTCTATGATGATCCATCATTGATGTCGGTCTGTTCGGTTTTGAAATATCGATTCAGCTGTATGTCATAACTCAAAGTATGGGCTTGGAAATTGTTCTTTAATTCCATCAACTTCCGTATCATAACTCCTAATTCCATGGATGAATTTTAGGTTTCAACTTTCATGCTATGTTGTAAAATTGGTCATTGGTAACCGGTATAATTCTGATAGCTAGCCGGTGAATTCCATAATCTAATTCAGAATATAATTATATAATTCGCCTATTTGGTGTCATGTAATCATCACGGAAAATTTGATTGTGATATAAACGCATGTGATTCATGATATCACTTTGAAGGATTGAATCAACAAAATTTAAGCTTATGGCACAGTACAGGGTAATGGGGATGAGTATGCTGGTATGTCTAGGCTTCGCTAGTTGCTATATGGATGGATGATTCAACGTATGATGTATGACGTATGACCCATGAGCCGAGCTGAGAATGGGTTGGGCTAAGTCATTGAATCATGTCTATCGGTGGGATTGAAATGTTGAAGTTGAAGGCACAGTATATACGAGAAGCAAAGATTTCACGAAGACTACTCATGCAAGAGTGTTTGAAAATTGCTAAAGCGTAACTTTAAAGGCAAAGCTGACTGAACAGAGAGTGATCTTTGATCTGATGTTACATCAAATACCGCCACATGTTGCAACACGTGGCGGGTGGAGGGTGGCGGGTGTGTTATTCTCCAAACTCAGATAGCACCCGTGCACCAGCACAACCTATCATGTGACGCGATTCGAATTCGAATTTATTAAAAATTGACGCGTCTCACTCTCGTTGAATCTTGATCGAATTTGCCTGAGAATTTCTAACAGTGAAAGTGCGAAGAAGCTGGAACACAAATTTGTGAAAAGACGTGTCTGTCACTACTTACCACACTGTTCCCACACCCATTTTCTAACAAGTTATAACCATATCTCCCTCCATATTCTTCCAATCACAATAAACCGTTAAGTCAGATTGTCAAAAATGGATAAACTTCAACCAGGTCAACTATTCAAGCTTTGTCAACCAAATCCGATTTACCCATCAACCATCTATTTACAAGCTCATCAATCAAAGACTCTTCCTGATCCAAATGGTGAAAGATTAAGATTAATGTTGAATGATGGTCAATACGCAATCAATGGTATCTTTAAACCATCTCCTGAAAAACCTCATCTAGATAACTTCTTGAGATATTCTGTCCTGGAAATCACAAACTATGAAATCACACCAACTGCTCATGGTAAAGTCTTCATCGTTATTGATGACGCCAAAGTTATCTCACAAGGAGAAAAGAGATCAAAGAATTTTGAAATGGTTGATAAAGTCGTTGATATCACTGCCCTTGGAGGTGGACCAGCCACTACTGATAATGCCTCAGCTACTGCTGCTTCTACTTCTAACGCTGGTGCAGGCGTTTCTACTTCAACCAATAATGCCAACAAACCAAAACCAGCAACATCATCCAAACCAAAGCATAAAGTTGTTGACAATCTATACTCAATTGATCAATTATCACCATATCAAAATAACTGGACAATTAAAGCACGTGTTTCATACAAAGGTGATATTAGAACTTGGCACAATCAAAGAGGTGAAGGTAAATTATTCAACGTTAATTTATTAGATGAAACTGGAGAAATTAGAGCCACTGGATTCAATGCCAATGTTGATAAATTTTATGATTTATTACAAGAAAATCAAGTTTATTATATCTCCAAATGTTCAATGCAAATGGCAAAACCCAAGTTTTCAAATTTAAGCCATCAATATGAATTAGGTTTTGATAGAGATACAGTCATTGAACCTGTTGACTCAGAGGATGCTAGTGATGTTCCTAAAGTTCATTTTGATTTCGTTAAATTGGATCAAGTTCAAAATTTACAAGCTGGTGCTATCATTGATGTCATTGGTGTCTTGAAAGAAGTTCATGAATGCCGTGAAATTGTCGCTAAATCGACCGGTAAACCATTCGATAGACGTGATATTACCATTGTTGATGATTCTCATTTTGCCGTGAGTATCGGTCTATGGAATAAGCAAGCTAAGGATTTTAATCTTGATGCTGGTACCGTGTTAGCCATCAAGAGTGGTAAGATTAATGAATTCAATGGTTCTAAATCAGTCAGTTTGATGACTTCTTCAATGATAAATAAAGATCCAGATTTACCAGAAGCTTATAAATTGAAAGGTTGGTTTGATAATTCTGGTTTCAAAGAAGATTTCAAATCTTTGAAAGGTTCATCTGATGGTGGAGCTGATTTGAATTCAAAAGAATCTATCTTGGCCAGAAAGACTATTCAACAAGTTAATGATGAGAGATTAGGTTACAATGAAAAACCAGATTATTTCAATATGAAAGCTACCATTTCATTTATCAAGACTGATAATTTCTCTTACCCTGCTTGTCAATCTTCAGATTGTAATAGAAAAGTCATTGAACAAAGTGATGGTACTTGGAGATGTGAGAAATGTGATAAGAATTATGAAAAGCCAAAACATAGATATATTTTGACCATCTCAGTGGTTGATACAACTGGTCAACTGTGGTTGACTTTATTCGATGAACATGCTCACCAATTAATCGGTATGACCGCTGATGAATTAATTGAATTCAAAGAAAGTGATCATGATAATAAATTGAAAAAATTCGTCAATGAAAATATCAGTTTTAATGAATTCGGTTTCAGAATTAAAGGTAGATTGGATAGTTATCAAGGTGTTGATAGGGCCAGATTCCAAGTTGTTGGTTTATCTAAAATTGATTATTCCGTTGAAGCTGATGCTTTGTGTGAAGTTTTAGATAAGGTTTCTGTCAATTAGTTGACTTGATTTGAATTATTTCGCTTAGCTGTCATTTAATCTTTCTATTTCTGCCCTTTTCTTCTTTCTCCTTCTTCTATGTCTTTTAAATTGTTCTGTCTTTTTGTCTTTTTGTCTTTATGTTTTTATGTTTTATTCACCCACTCTTTTGTTTTAGTTGTATAATGTCGATCTACTCCGATAAAAATCCCTTTTGTGTATATTTGTCTTTCTGTGAAAAACTTACAATACCTTGTTATAATTCAGTATATGCGCATCAAAGTGGTTCACTTATACATTATACGGTGTACAAATTAGCCACGAAGGAGCTGACTGTAAACTCCGCGTATATCTACAATTACATATATGTATCAATATTATACCTATTCGATCGATCGTAGCTTAATTATAAAGCCATAATAATAAATTAAAATATTAAACCAAAAACCAACATAACTAAAGAACTGAAATAGGTATCAACCCAGCTAAAACATGAATGCATACATGCACAGTTGAAATCTGAAATTTTAAAAGCAACATCAATAGTCAATCAATCCATTAACACCCAACCAAAAATCCTTGATGACATTACGGCACTCTCTATTTCCTCTGGTTAGAAGTAATTTTTTAATGAAAATCTCTGAATTGGCGATGGGTTTAAAGGCTCTAACGTCATTTCCACCACTGCCGACATCAGGGTTACCATTGACATCAACAACTTGAATATCTTGTTCTTGATCTTCAGCTTGTATCTGTCTTTCATTATTTAACTCAACGAATGCATTTTTCAACCAATTACTGACACCAACTGGGAACTTAGCAATCAATACTCTCAAAACATCAATAAAATATTCAAGATTCGATCTTGTAGTCAAAAGCATATACTTTATCAAATTAAAAGTCAACACTTGTCCCATATCAGTTTCATTAAACAATCTTTTAATCATCATATGATCCGACCTTGAACCTTTGCGCAAATTAATCAATTTTGTCCAGAATGTAGAAAGTGATCGAAGAACAAATTTTTCATTAGTTTGAAAATTTGAGATTGTAAACTGTAATATTGGTAATAATAAAGGTTGTTGATCTTGTTGTGGTTGTTGATGAGTTGTCGTATCTGGGTTATTAATATCATTCCTATGTTGTGCTTGTTGTTTCGCCTGCTCTCGTTGTTGTTGTTGTTGTTGTGATGATGAAGACGGAGATATTAGCAGCGATGGTTTCACGCCAAGTATAGAAGAGAAAAGGTTGATTGACGATTGAATCATATCTGGGTCAGCTTTAATGATTTCCAATTTGGTGAAAAAAATCAAGTTCAGTGTGCTAACCATTGATTCGGAAATCAAAGGCTCACTGAATCTCGAAACAATAAGAGAATCATACAAGTTATAAAGCAGTGGATAAATATCCAAGCTGTTATTGACTTTGCCACTAATGCTATTGTTATTGTTTGAATCCCTGTTAAAATTGGCAATAATAAACCTCAATATTGATTCAGTATTGAATACAAACGGACCAGGAATTGATTCAGTTAATCCATACTTGAAAACGTTTGTCATTTGTTCCATTATAGTTAAGTTGCAAACCAGTGTATCGTTCAGCTCAAAAGTAGAAATGATATGTAAGATCTTATTCCGAATACCAAGTTGATCAATTGACCAATATTGTTGAATTACTGCGATTTGTTCACTAGTGTAGTAATCCTCTAATTCATCAGGAACTTGCATTCCTTTTGCAATGGAAGCCAAGCAAGTAATCAAACTTGTCAAATAATCAAGCAAAACATCAGGATTGGTGTCACTTCCACTATTTCCGTTAGCATTGTTCAGTTCAGCAACCACTTGATATGCTTTCCCATCAATCAAGTTCAAAATCTTTATTAAGTTTTCACCTTGGATGAAGGGATCTTTAACACCTTGAATAATTGAGGCATATGAATTGATGATTCTCTCTCTGATCAAAGGTTCAACTTCAACTGAGTTAACCATTTCATTAATAACTTCTTCAAAATTTGGTAAGAATTGATCCAAATCAGAACGACAATCATCACAAATCAAAGCAATTGCCTTAGAACTAGACAACTGATACTTTGATTGGAACATACAGCTGAAAAGAAAGTGAAGGATCTTAGGTAAGTATTCAGTGTTTGATTTATAAAACCAATCAATCGAAGACAAAAATTGAATGCTGGTTTGAATGAAATATTGGAATTGAGGTTGATCAACATTCGGCAAGATAGCTGATAAGAAATCAGTATCCAACAATTTCTTCACATTGGACACTAAAAATTGTGTAACATTAGTTTCATTGAAGTTTGCCATCAAAGCATTGAGTAAATACAGCGAAGCTTCTGAGTCTGTCAATTGATTATTTTGAAGTCCTGTTAAAAATCTATCAATCAAATTTTCAATCAATGAGGTTTTCATTATAGGAAACACAGTTTCATATAAATCACCAACGTCCCTTCTATAGACTCTAAATTCATTATTGAAATTTTCCAAATCATCAATTGTTTCACTTTTATTTGGAACATGAATCTTCTCCCAATACACATGGGTCACTTGAGTAAACAATGCTTTAGACTTATCAATCAAGTTTTTCAATGATTGTTGATCGTTTTTCAATATCTCGTTCAATGAATCCTCTTCTTCAGCGAACGTTTCTGCTATTTGAAACCAAAAATCGATAAAATCTTTGGATATTGATTCTTCTTCAATTGGAACACCAGGGAAATTAGTCAAATTCAATAAGAATTGATATTTGGAATCATTCTCAGGATTCAATAAACTGGAAGAAAACTTCAATAAGTCTATCAACAAAAATGAGATGACAAATCTGGCAAACTGTGAAATTGATTCTGGATCATCTTTATTAACGTAAATGTAATTCAAACCCCATTCACCAAAGATCAAATCTTGAATGATTCCTTTTATAACAGGTTTGAAGAAACTATGATTCACATCGATAGCATCAATGATTAATTCCATTGCTTTATCTGAGATTTCAATTGAGTTCGGATCAATTTCAGTATTTCGCTGTTGCATAATTTGTAAAACTATTGTTAGCAATGAAATGAAATTGTATCTTTCCATGGAATCTAACTCTGCTCTTGATGCATAACTAACCCAACTGTTCACACAATCTAACCAAATGGGGAGTATTGATGGGTCGTTGACAGAATTGTTGATAAATTGTAAAATACATTCACTGGTATGAAATAAATGAGAATGAACGGCCTTGTGTAACTCAGTTTGACTTATCTTAGACATTTCCTTTTTCATTATCTCTTCCACTAAAATTTGTGAAAATATAATAGATAAACCTAGTGATTGTTGAGACGTTGTGTTTTGAAGTATCATGGCTAATTGTTCATCTGATATATCTTGTTGGTTCAACTGAATTGTTCCGGAAACTAAATGTTGTAATTGTAAATCAGGTTGAGTCGATCCAACAGTTTGTAAGAAAGTTAAAATTGGGTTTGACCAACTTTTAAAAATTTTGATGTATAATTGAGCCAAATTAGACATGATTTTCTTGATAACAAAGAGACCTCCATTATTGATAATTGAACCTTGAGCTGAATTAATCAATATATTCAAGTGCCCTAACAGCTTAATGACGAGTTCACCATATTGTTCATGTGTCAACTCAGAATTGTTCAGCTTCACTGTGTATGTTAAAGCACCAAAGAATTTACAATTCAAAGAAGAATGGTTCAACAATTGATCAGCTAATTGGTAAGCTCCATCCAATTTCTGGATTTCTTGTAACTCCTTCTGAATTCTGGAGACTTGCTGTGGGTCATTGCTTGGGCTATAGAATGATTCAACCAACTGTATAAATGAGTTAGTAAACGATTGGGCTTTGAGATCTGGTAGTGAAGATAAAGTGAGTCGCATACATAAACCACTTGATCTATTGAAGGTATTGACATTGTGAGTCTGTAGTTTGTTGGATAGTTGTGATGGACTGTACGTAGAAACCGATTGTTACGATTTATTTGATTTGATTCTTTTGGCACCTGTTACATTCTTCGCAATTTGGCAAATACTGCTGGTGCACGGATGTCCCTGCTTTGTTTGGTAATCAGCTCACTCGAATCTCGATCTGTTAAGGAATTAGCGTCAGAAAAGCGAATTCTTGAAAATAAATTTAATTGCTTGATTTTGTAATTAATTCTCCATTTACATATATATATATATATTTTTTACTCGCGCAAAAATAATGGGAAAATTTTTTTCTTCCCAATAGCATACAGACTTCTAAAAAGGCAAACAATCGGTTGCGGCCATATCTAGCAGAAAGCACCGTTTCCCGTCCGATCAACTGTAGTTAAGCTGCTAAGAGCCTTACTGAGTAGTGTTGTGGGAGACCATACGCGAAATTCAGGTGCTGCAATCTATTTTTTTAATGCCTATAGTTTTTTTTATAATGAAAACATTTGTATGTCTATGACTCTATTTTACTGATGCATTATCTTTACTCAATTTCGTCACTCTAATTACAAAAAAGTCTCATTGGGATGCTCATGCCTTGTTATATATGTACTGCACAACTATATAAATTTTGGAAAAAGACATATATATATTGTCGCCCTATATGGAAAAAAAAGGTGAAACGAATAATAAGCATGCACAAAACTAAGTAAACGAAAAGGTAAAAGAAAAGAATAAACGAAATATGTAAAACAACTTCAAAAGATGGCCAGATCGATCTCAGGCTAAGTAGTGATAAACAGCTCTTTCTTCATCATCTCTCTTTAAATAATCACTGTCAATTAGATTTTCAATACGCAGTTTAATGAATGCGGGTTGCGGTTTGAATCTCTGAATCAAAAGTCTGATCACTTCGTTCACTAATTCCTGATGTCTTATTGTTCTTCTGGCCTTCATCACACGAACGATAGCAGCCTCTGTTTCCATAACTCTTGATCTATTGATAATGTCCATTGTCTCATTACGTTGTTGATCATTCTCGACTTTCGTGCTCGAGGAAACAGTCAAAACTTTAACTTTCGTTTGAGGGGACTTGAAAGAATCATTAAAGCTGAAAACATCATCTGGTGAAATATCCTTTGACATTGGTTTCTTTTTGAGCAATCTTGTTCTAGGTGCAACGGAAATTGATTGGAGCTGTCTGATTAAATCGTTAGTGGGTATATGTGTCAACTCTTGGATTTCTGTGAAGGTATACTCTGACTTTGGTGACTCGTCACTGAAACAAGTTAGAATGATGATTGCAGATAATGTATGCATATTAACTTCATAAGTTTTCTTTGGGTATGACATTCTAATATCCATAGTCCCCATGTTTGGTGCCCATGTTAGATTTCTACCATTGTGTTTAGCAGCATAGTAATCACCGAACTTTCTTTTGAGGAGTTGCATAATTGGTGGAAACTGAACATCATCCATGGATTTATTAATTGGCATTGGCCAGTAGCTTGTGGTTAATATTTGTGCATCAAGTTCCAGTTTTCTACCATGGTTGAGTGACTTGAGGCCAATATCTTTGGAGATTTCAGTATTGAATGAGTTTGCTAACTCTTGTGAAAGTTTGATGTCTGTAAACATATTTTCAAAGCTCGAGGTGCACGATGAACCAATCTCCTGCTTAAACTTGGTAATCATGTTCATTTCTAGATCACTTGAAATCGATTTTTGTTGCAGCAATCTTCTAGCCAAATGGTTCTTATAATACTTCTCGAAAATATCCTTGTCCTTGATGAATCTTAAAATAACAATACAATTATTCATCACCTCTTCAATCTGCTCAGCTGTCAAATCCTTGAATGATTTCTTGATTCCATCATCAATATACAATGATAAGTATTCGGCAACCTTGTTATTCTCATTCAAAAACTCAGCACATGCCGCTTCAATCTCTCTGGAAAGTCCCAAGTTACCTTCTAATGCTTGTGATACTATCAAATCATATTTCTTCTTCAAAACCAGAAAATTGTCAATCCACTTAACGGCATATTGGGTAGCATTCTCTTTACCACTCTTCTTTATTGGTCTTCTTTTTGGAGGGGCAGCTGGGCCTTGACCATCTTGCTGCTCTTGCTCCTTTTGTTTTTGCTGTTCAAGCTTCTTAGCCTCTTCTTTTTTCTTCAACTCTTCCATTTCGGCTTTAGTATTCTCATTCAATTCTTCACCATTGTGCAAAACAACATTTCTAAACTGTCTTCTCAGCATCTCATGACTAGAGTCAACTCTGCTAACCAGCTTGAAGACATCCGAGATGATTTCAATATTCGAATCAAAAACCCAACTACTCAAACCATCTGTCTCCAGTTTCAAAACAGATTCCAAATTTGCCGTGATCAAGTCATTATCCATCAAATCAGTTAATTTTGGGGCAGTAAAATCAGGTAAAAACAATTGAAATCTGGTTTCTTCATCGGCTATAAGCTGTTTCACATTGAGCACATACATTGTACCTGATTGGTTGGATAATAATTCAGCGGCCTTCTCAAGGTAATACTGATGACTTGATTGCATCAACAATGGTTCAAATGAACGTAGATAGTAATTCTCGCCAATATGCGAGTCAGAAGCATCCTCACTCAGAGATTCCAACATAGATATGATAGCTTTAATGATGTATTTATCAACAATTTCACCATAACGGTTCTTATTGAGGTAGTCAATGATCAAATTGGTTGTATGCTGGCCTAATCTGTTGTTGTCATCCTTGATGATCTTATCTCGGAATGCATTCAAGCCAACATCATAAATCAAGGGCAAATGATGTTCCCTGCAATAAACTCTATCCAAATACATTAGGACATCACTAATCATCTTCATTGAAATCAAATGATCATCCCATAGTTGATTGAGTAATTTGAGGTAATTCTTTTCATCCGGATCACTTAGCATCGAAACGAGCTTTGGCTTGATATCAGCAGAAAGAAAATCTTCGATTGTGGTTCTCACACCATTGTACAACATATCACTGTGTTTCTTCAAAACAATATTATAAGCCATTCTGTAGAGCTTTTCAAATGATAACACAGATGCATTTTTGTTTTGAATTTCGACAATGGCAGTTTGGATTTCACTCCATGATTGTTCTATCTGTTGCTTGTTGTTGGATTGAGCTTTTGGAGCTCTGATCCGTGTTGTCCGTCTTGAAGAAGAGGAAGAGAGCATTTTTTGGGAAACCTGATGCTTATATAAAATGGGATTGAGTTGTATGGAATGGTATGATGTTCAAAAGAGAAGCTCAACTTTGAAGATAACAGGTTCTTCTTCCAAGTTCTCCCACCTTCTCAGTAGACTGCATGGAGTCTTTGACTTGTCCACCTCGGAACCTCGACAAAATTTTGGATCCACAAAAAGTTGAATCTGTTGATTGATCAATGTCTGAGAAATTTCTGATCAAATGATAAATTCCCAAGAACCTCCTACTAACTACACAATTTCGATCAGCACAACATCAAATATTAAATCTCTCTTATCTTTCATCGATATTGATTCAATAATCATTATCAATCATCAAATAGCGACACATGCCTTGATCACGCAAATAAGCTACCATGATCCCAGAAGTTCAACGTTAAAGACATGTTTAAAACAGTTTCTGTTTCCAACTTCAATTCATAATCATGGCAGCTTAATATGGACAACTATACAGACCATCTTTTTACAATATCATATGGCGAACCGGTACTCTGCCCACAAATTACTCGTTGCTATCAAAAGAGTTATACTGAGTGTAAGCTACACCCTACACTTTACAACGTCAATACCAATATCACTTGCCGTTTTGTTTTATTGGATAAGTTAAGCACTGACTAATTATAATACACAAATGTTTTACACGAAACACAGTACAATCAAATTGTCAATCAAAACAACCGGAGAAAGCAATTATGCATATGAACTTAAAGAGATGTATGCACTGAGAAGGACTACTTGCTTTGGTCAATGAAGATGAATTTTATATGCTTTGCCCAGATACAGTAATGTCAGTTTACCTGACTGCATATATATCTATCTTTTATTCAATGTGAAACAGGCTCATTAAAACCTCTAGGTTAAACTGTTGTTACAGCAATACTTGTTTTGCTGATTATCTTGTTTATTGGGTGAAAAACGTCTTGATTATTAAAGATGTTTGAATTGAGCTTGGCTCAATCAATATGGGGAATGGATTAAATGTACCGTATTTGCTTCAGGTTCTTTATAAATCATCTCTGTGGTTCTAGTATCTACAATAATTAGATTTATCTGTGTGAGCGGGAACGTTTCCTAAATGGGAAGTATCCCGTGGATTTTTTCTCCACGTCATCTCGATTCTCTTAGTGAAACATCAGCTCAAAGATACCACTTTGACCAACGTTTACTTCTTCTAAATCTCCTTGTAACAGAAATTAAACACATCCCCATCAAAACTAACATATAGGAAAACAAAAAGACACATTATGACCAAGCAAAATCCAAAGACATTAATCATCCTTCCATGCCATGCCATCTACACACCACAGAAAGAAGTGACAGAGTTATCACCAGAATATTTACCAACACCAGAAACACCAGGACCAGGAACTTCTCAAGCAGATTGGCAATTAGTTTCATTTCAACTAGAATCACAAGATCAAATTTCATTTTTGCATCATATCTATGAATCTTTGAAAGTATTACAAACAGATTTACAAAACAGCACACTTATCATCTCTGGCGGATTTACTAAAAAACAAATTGAAAGATCTGAAAGTGAATCATATTTGAAATGTGCTCAAGATAGAGGACTGATTTCATCAGAGTTGAAAAATAGTAAGGATAAAATATTGTTGGAAGAATGCGCAAGAGATAGTTTTGAAAATGTGTTGTTTAGCTTAGCGTTGTACAAATCTAAATTCGGTTACTATCCGGATCGCATCACCATTGTTGGATTTGAATTCAAGAGATACAGATTTATGAACCAGCATTTGAAAGTGTTACAATTCCCGGAAACAAATATTGAGTATATTGGAATTGGTCCAATCTATCCATCTCAGGAACACTTTGGTATATCTGATCTCAAAGAGTATGAATTGAAAAAGAAAGCATTTTTTGATGATTTGGTTAATTGTGAGGATAAGTTTGCTGTTCAATTGTTTGATTTGAATCCTTTTGGTTCCTTAGGTTCTAAATTGCATGCTAAGAAAGAGGTTAGAGATCCATTTGGGAAGGAAGGAGATATTGAGAAAAAATATGTTTTGGATGGTTCCAATGACCAGGCTTTGAATGAGATGGTTAAATTAGATAAGTTGGTTTATGATGATGCCATGAAAGTTTACAATGAGAAATGTAAAGATAAGTTTTCTTGGTGCAATTGAAAGACAACTAATATTGCGATGACGTATACTTGGTTTGTTTATATTGTTAAAAAGGAAATAAATTTATAGAATATACAAAAACTATTGGCACAAAACAAACCAACATCATCAGAAGCTAGCGTTGATCCATGGCCAATTTGATTCCTTGCGTAGTTTTCCTTCGAAAATGTTTTGCCAGTTTCAAAAAACAAATTTCTAGCCTCAAGTTTCAACTTCAAAAATTCAATTGTTTTTTTATTTATTCAGGACCTTCTAACAAATGGATTAAATTCTCTTTACGTAATTTCAACCCATTCAACTTCTCTAACTCCTTCTGCAAATACTGGATCTCAGCCTGCTGACTTTCATAATGTTTCAAATACTCCTCATCAACCTTCTTGAATTCATAATGATCACAATCCACAAGATGTAAAAGATAGTCATGGTATCGTAACAAAGAATCACGATGACTCACAGTAATCAGTGTGAATCCACGTTTTTTCAATAATTCAAACAACATATCTTCAAAATCATAAGAGATTGCACTTGTTGGCTCGTCCAATAAAACAAAATGTTTCGCATGGAAAAGCACTCTTGCAAAAACTAATTTTTGTCTTTCTCCTCCACTTAGTAACGTTGACCAAGTTTGTTTGCCATCGGTGGAACCAGAATTTGAGTTGTACACTTTGACGATTTCTCCATTAACCATAACTTCATCAATAACAATACCCTTGCCGTTAGTTTCATTACTGATGGAAGAACCTGCTGATCCATTAGCAAGAACGGCACCATTTGATGTTTCATCTGTCTTGTTTGAAACATTGGTGGAACCTCCACCAAATGCAGGATTATAATCCAAAGAACCAAATCTTTCTAGTAAATAACCCAATCCAACATCATTTAAAATCTCACACAAATCTCTATCAGTGGAACCTTTAACTAGCATCTCCATATGATTCAAAGGATAAATAATTTGATCTCTGAAAGAACCATTACCGACAAAATAACTCTTTTGAGACACGTAGTAAATATCATTTGAGTTTGGCTTTGAAAGCAAACCTGAGTATAACGGCCATAGTTCACTGATCAATCTTATTATTGAAGTTTTACCAACTGCATTTTGACCTAGGATCAACAATGATTCACCCTTTTTGATTTGGAATGAAAGGTGGTTGACCAAATGTTCACCATTTGCACCTTCACTTGAAGGAATAATCACAGGGATATCTTCAAATCTTAAACCTTGGTATGATTTTTGAATCGTTCCAGTGATTCCATTGTTTAGCAACAACAGTTGATTTTGTTGCAACTTTGACTTTGAAGCAAACGAGTTCAATCTCAAACTGGAACCAAAACCAGTGGCATTTGCTTTTAATCCATATTGGAAATTGGAATCATGAACTTGATGTAAATTGACGAGTAAACTGAAAATAGTATCCGTAACACCACCTAATCTTGAAACATCCTTAATGGAAAACATTAATCTTGAACCAGCATCAGCCATACTCAAAATAAGTCTTTTGTTAACGATGAACGATCTCATGTTCGTTGTTGAATCCATGTCTATTCCAGATCCACCGTCAAAAATAATTGGTATAGCGGCAAAGAAGTAGCCAAATGCAGGCCAAGTGAATTTCAAAATGTATTCTTCCAATAATTGATAGTTGAAACGAAGAACAGTTTCGTGCTCAATGTGTGATATCAAATTACGGAAAAGTCGTGTAATCTTGAGTTTTTCAAATTTGATACCTTTGTAAAATGAGATTTCTTCACAGTTATTGATCAAGTTCAAATTGTAATTATAATAAATGCCTTCCAAATAAGTTTTCACTTTCCATAATTTGCTGAAATTTGGAGAATTGCGTCTTAGTATTAAACCAGTCAAGAAGTAATTGATCAAGATACCAACAATACCAAATGTACCAATATTATCTCTCAAATAAACAGCAAAAAAGATCAAGTCAACTAGTGGTTTACCAACATTTGAGAACAATGATGTTAAAGAAGTGGCAAATTTGTTGATATCTTCAGTGAAATTCTGATCAATATATTTGAAGTCCAGTTGGTACTCTTCTGAACCATCTTGGTCATCGTTGTTATTGAATTGCAACTTGTAATAAACCAATCTTGAATCCATATACAAATCGTGACAGTATCTAACCAAATTAGTTCTGAAATTCAAAGCCAACTTGCTAGTCAAATACTTGATACCTGAATTGATATATGATGCAGGAACAGCAATTAAGAACCAATAGATCAGATCTCTTAGGAATGACTTGCCTCGTAAACCAATTAAATCTTTCATGATTTCACCATCTAGTTTGGTAACCAATAAAGTGAGCCAGGTTCTAGCAATTAAGCAACCCATCTGAGAAACCAACAAATAAGTGTTCTTATGGAAAATCTTAGGAATCAAGACAAGTCTCCAAATGATGAACAATTTCTCCAAGATCTTAGATTCAATGATTGATTTTTGTGTTTTTTTCGAAGATGTCTCTTTTAGAAATCTTTTGAAAATCAATTTATCATGTTCATATCGATCATAATTGATATGATCTATTTTCACCTTGATGTTTCTGTCTTTGTAAGGTACATTGATAATCCTATGTGTTTTTGATTGAGCCAATGACGATTTTGGAATTGATGAAAGATAGGTCCATGGATGTTGTCTTTTGCTCAATTTTTTGCGAATGAAAGAGACAAGTTTGCAAATGTTGTAAACTATTAAGAAGGCAGAAGTGGAACCAATGGAGAGAAGAAAAAGAATGAATGGTTTTGAAGTTAGACTGATATGTAAAAGCTTGAGGAAAGCATTGTTTTTGGCTAGTAGTTTGGATAAAGGGTTTGATCGATTTTTGGAGCTTAAAAGTAAAGGAAGAGAGCGTGTCAGCTTCATTGTTTGCGGTAGATGATTGTGTTAGTTGGAACTGCCATAGTGGAAGTGTGAAACATTGGTGACAAAGGGTAAAACAGGGATTTACTCCTCTTTTTAAAGACAGTTCATGTGTGTATGTACAGTGTTTTCACATGTCACTGTGTGTGTCAGTTGCAATGACTTTAAAGTTCAGACTCACATGTGATAAATTTGATTTGGAAAATGCGGAGACTCAATCTGGTCTCTGGACACACCCGTACATCAGCAGCAAAATCCCCGTTTGTGCTCACCAGCCACATTACCTACCACCAGCCACTCCATACACCCTAATTGCCAGACTTCCCAGTTGTCAGAATTGCCCGCCGGCCGCACCAATCAGCATCCAGCGTATTGTCATCCCGCTGTACAATCACCATACAAACGCCGTGGTGCGCCACGACTCACGCACTACTCCGCAGTGACTGACGTTACAACTTAACTTAGCACAGGAGATTTCCGAAGTCGCTCTCGCTCTCTCGCTAATATTCTGCCTACATGACACACACTGCTAGCTAGCTCAACTAATCTATCAAATCTATCAAATCAACACCTCTCACCCATCTCTGTCTTCTTCTCCAATCACACAATCTTTCCAAATCCCTCTTCAAATCACTTCCAAATACTTCCAACTACTTCCAAACACATATCAAAATGTCACTCCGCATACTGTCAACATCTAGAATCAGGCTTATATCCAACAAATGCAGTCACTCCAGGCTGTTGAGCCTAACGTCCGGGTCCACTACCCCACTGTCAACACCAACACCAGCACCTCTACTTTTGCTGACAAACTCTCCATTAAACAATCCAACCATAACAATAACTCCAAAGACACATATCATAAATCGTTACATTCATAACCGATCGATATCGACCCAACAGATAGGTTTGTCCTCTAACGATAGTCCATCCCATGCTGAATCAGCAGAGTTTCTAAGTTCGTCGTCAACGACAACGTCAGCGGAACAACAACCTGCAAAAGATACTTCAACTTCTACTACTTCAACGGGTCCAAAATGGGCAAAGCATACAATAACGAATCGTTCTTTATCAACACCCGAGGAGAAGGAAAACTTAGAGGAAATCAAAGAAGTTAAACAACCATCAAAAAAAGCAGCCAAGAAACCAAAGAGAAAGAGAAGACAACTAAAACCATTAAAACAAGTGATCACATTAACATCAACAGCAATGGACCATTTACGCAATTTACAAAAACAACCAACACCAAAACTAATTAGAGTCTCTGTTCGTAACAGAGGTTGTTCAGGTTTAAGTTATCATTTAGAGTATGTTTCAAAACCTGAAAAGTTTGATGAGATTGTTAAACAAGATGATGTCACGGTTGTCATTGATTCAAAGGCTTTGTTTTCTATCATTGGCTCTGAGATGGATTGGGTGGATGACAAACTAAGTTCCAAATTTATCTTTAAGAACCCTAATTCTAAAGGTTCGTGTGGTTGTGGTGAGTCTTTTATGGTGTGATTGGTTTATTGACATATTGGTGATTTAATTTAACTCTTTTTTTTTTCTCTCTCTCTCTCTCTCTCTCTTGGTCATATATTTGCTTTTCTATTTCAGGTATTATACAATCGTCTTTTTTTCTTCTCTATTTTTTGTTGCTACAGTTATTTGTCAGCTTCATGAATTACTCAATCGATACACTTTGAACGTTTAACTTTCTTTTCCTCCTTGTCACAAATACACATAGATAAACAGTTAATCAAACTACTAGCTGAATCAACTTATCATCCATCTTGTCTGCTTTTTTCTCTTATATATACACAAGCAATTTCTTTACGTTGTCCAATATTTATTTCTTTGAACGATATCTTAAAGCTTAGAGTTGTATAATTGCAATAACCATGTATGTATATACCTGGTAGAAGATAGTTATAGTATCTAGTGCTGATGTTATAAGCTGAAGAAAAGTTATAAATAATTTTTTGAATATAAAGTAAAACAAACACGAAAGATATAAAACGAAGACAAAGGAAATAATTAAAAAAATGACACAATATCGTTATGCCCACCTAATTGACGAAAAGTTAAAGTAGTATATAAAGCCGGGTATAGGATCAAAGTAAAGGAATAAAAACTCGAGATAACAACAAACATGAATTCAATAAATGGAAAGAGTTAAGAAAAGAAAAGGTACCAAAATAATCGGTATCGAGATCATAAAGGACTCGTTTCTTTCTTCAACCAGTTATAAGCAACACTCTTCTTATCCAACTTATCACAATAAGTTTCCCAAACCAATTTATGGTATCCATCAATCCATTTCTTTTCAACTTCACTCAACAATGAAACATTAATCAATTTCTTACAGAATGGAACTCTAGTAACAGTTTCAAATTCCAACCATTTTTTACCATTAAATTCAACACCATCAACAACCTTAGCAAAAATCATAGACTCAATTCTAATTCCATAACAATCAGGTTTATAATAACCTGGTTCATTGGAAATCAAATGACCTGGTTTAATTTCAAATTTCTTGCAGTAGTCTCTAAATCCAATTCCAACACCCATTGAATGAACTGGACCATATGTGTCAACTCCATGTCCTGTACCATGAGCATAATCTAAACCAGCGGTCCATAAGAATTGTCTTGCAATAGCATCGATTTGGAAACCGGAACAACCTTCTGGGAATTTCAATGTGGCTAATGCAACATGACCTTTCAAAACTAACGTATAATTGTCAATTTCTTCTTCAGTTGGTGTACCGAAGTGTAAAGTACGTGTTGTATCTGTGGTACCTTCCAAAAATTGAGAGCCTGAATCACAGAGATATATCTTATTTGGATTGATAACAGCACTTAAAGTTGGTTTTGGAGCATAATGAATAATAGCTGCGTTTGGCCCAGTTGATGAAATGGTTTCAAAGGATAAACCTTTGAAGTTATCCAACTTAGATCTAAACTCTAACAATTTTTCACCAGCTTCATATTCTGTAATTAGTTCACTCTCATTGACTAATTGATCTTCCAACCATGAGAAATATTGAATTAATGCTAAACCATCCTTAACTTGAGCCAATTTTTGACCTTCCAATTCAACTGTATTCTTAACTTCTTTCAAATCTCTAATTGGTGAACTCACAATCTGATAATTCTTAGCAATGATACCATTAACCATCTTCCATGATGCTTCTTCAGTTAATAAGAGCTCTTTACTTTGAGCATGCAAATTACTAGCAACTCTTCTGATATCAGACCAAATGTCATTGTAATTTTTCAAAGTACAGTTGATTTCTTTCAAATAATCTTTCAAGTTATTAAATCTCTCATGGGCATCAGTGTATAATGTTAATTTCTTGCCATCTTCAATGATCAAATAGGAATAAAACAATGGGTTGTATTCAATATCATCACCTCTTAAGTTCAAAACCCAAGCAATTTCATCCAACGCATTCAAAATCAATGTGTTTGACCCAAACTTATCAAAATATTGAGCTTGTAGTCTCTTCAATTTAGAACCAGTTTCTTCACCAGTATACTTAACATCCAACTTCATAACTGGTTTATATTCTCTTTGTGGAGCCTCTTCAAACAGGTTCCAGATAGCATCAATCAAATTTTCTTTAACGGCAATCAACTTCACTTGTGCTTTATCATTTTGGGCTTTCTGTAAATAGTTGTCGATTTGTCTTTCTAATGCTTTGATTTGTTCAAAAGTAAACAAAGTTGGATCAACTCCAATCTTAACAACATCACCTGAATCCAAACTCATTTGAATGGCATTTTCAATGGCAAATTGTTGCCAAGTCAAATCACCAACGACACCTTGTCTTAGCAACGACCAGTTGAAATCCAATTCATTGCTAGCTTGTGTGAAATAACGACCATCTGTACTCAATGCAGCCAACCCTTCAGGTGTTTGGTTCATACAAGTGACATCTCTGGTGATAACTGCAACACCGGCGGAACCACTAAAACCTGAAATAAAAGCACGTCTTTCATCGGCTGGAGATGTGTATTCTGATTGATGTGCATCTTCTGAAGGGACAATATAAACACCTAATTCATGTTTAGCCATCTCCAATCTTAATTTTTCTAATCTTGAAGAAGTGTTAATTTCACGATGACCATCTGAATCACATGATGTATCAACTGTGTAAAGAGACTCTGCACCTGATGTACTAGCGGTTCTGGCACGTTGTTGACGTCTTCTTGGAGAGCCTTGAATTGAATTTGCTGCGGATGATGATGGCATTGCTGTTGCAGGGGATGGGGAATTGTTTGATGAACTGGAATGTAAGTTTCTATGGGAATGATGGTGATGATGAGAAGCAGAGGTGTTTGAGATACGTCTTAAATAGATGGAGGACCTTCTTGAGTTTCTTGATAGTAAGCCAGGGGAACAAGTACAATTGTCACAAGGTCTATTTGTGCCGTTCAAGTAACGGGCGTGTGACAGGCCGGATTGAGATTGGGCTTGCCTGATGGTTGTAGCTCCTGGTGTACCGTTGCGGGAGATCAGAGAGAACATCGAAGGCTTTGGTTGAACGGTAGACATCTTAAGTAGTTGGTTTAATACAAAAGGTGATTGACGATGTAAAGATGAAGGAAGTGAAGAAAACAACGTGAAATTGTATGTGGTAGTTGTTGTAAAGTTATCGAAACAATCTAAGGTATTTGTTGAGGGGATGGATATGGGTTGAACGGAAAAGAAGGCTACTAATTTGAGATGAGAAGGGATATGGGACAGTGAAAGGTTTGTGTTGTGGTGTTGATGGAACGGGAGAAAAGTGGAAAAGAGGGAGTTTAAAAGGCAAGAAGACACTTGGAATAGTATGTTCTGTTCTGTTGTGTTGTGTTGTGTTGTGTTGATGTTGCTTGTCTGCATATTGCCAGAAATGTCATCTGCATTTGAAATGGTTTCACAATGGCCTCTGCGGTCAGGTGTGGCGAGTGCGTGACCAGCCAGACGAGCTACCAGCCAATGAGAGTCGGCACAGCGCGTGGCTGGAGTGGCTTGCCCTCTGTAGACTTCTGACTACTGATTGCTGTGATAACTTTATCCAGCAAATCAAATGCCGACCATTGGTCATTCGCTACTACCTAGTTATAGCTGCATCTGGACTCATAGCTTTCTCGTCTTCCCAGCTTTCCAAATACATGTGTTCAATATTTCACAGCTATAGGTTAGTTTAGTTTATGGTAGTAGATTTGGCTCTTCATTCGTATATATTAACTTCAACAATTAGGGTAGCCCGTAAAAAACAGCTAAAGAAGCCCTCCCGCTTTATTCTTCATCGGTCGTGTGTAAACCAACTGTTTTCTCTAATTTTTTTTTTTTTGGATGCGCATGGGTCTGTCTCCCATGATATAAATTAGCATGAATCTGCTCTTTTTCTCTTTTATTTATTTTGGCCAACTCTTTTTTGATTTCTTCCTTTCTTTGTCGACGTACTTCATAGGATCATTTCTATAGTTCACGTCACTCTTTGACTCTTCAAATGAGCCACTGAATCCAACTTGGTTGATGAGTTAAGATACCTTTGCAATCCCTTCAAAGTGATGGTTTTCCCAATAGCTTGCTCCACGACCCTCGTGGTCTGGTCATCTATACTAACCCTTGTTTTATTCCTTTCAACTTTAGGTCACTTTGTTTCCCTTCTGGGTTTCGATGGTGTCCTGTGGTAAAGGAGCGATGATCTTTACCTCATCTTGTGTGTGCCTCTCCTCTGTGAAGGTGACATGTTGAGGTGGGTGCAAATGGCTGTCTGACAAGTTACTTTACCAGTTAATTAGCTGGTTTTGGTGATTTGTAGAACTCTTATGTTTTTACTTTGACCACTCTTTAGTTGATTCAACAATTCTTCTGAAGTTTTATATAGCTTTTGTTAAATTCTTTCTTTTTTTCTGTTTATAGTTTAATGAAAAAAAAAATCCTGAAAATATAATTTTCGATTAAACCTAAAAGGATGTATAGCTTTTATAATGGATGTTAGACTGATATAGCACATATTTATCATTAATCAAAGGAGATCGATGCTTGAAAATTGAAATACACATGAAACACGCAGCACGCACAATTTGAATGTGAAACTGTCATTGCATGTAACAGTATTTGTCAGTCTTTTGGATATTTGGGAATCACCTTCGTACCACCCTCTGGGTTTGAGTGGGGGAGAGAGTTGGGGAATCGATCGAGCTCACTGACTGTGCTCAGCTAGTGCTCAATGGCCATTTAAACTTTTAACTGCTACATTCATTAACAAATTATGAAAAACTCAGAGGTACGTTTGCCCTGCGACTTTTGGGTTAAAAGAAGCTACTGATTGATTGATTATGCGGTCTAAACGGGCCTTTTCCTTACTATCCTGACTTTTAGACTCGCAAAAAAAATTGCTAAGCGGATCCCGAACCATCATGCAATTTACAACTTTCAATCTCTTTTAACAAACCAAGGATATATCACATCATTCCATGTTTCCCTATCAGATCATTCAGGAAGACACATAACTCCATCATACAGTTAACTGATTCAACCGTTTCTGTTTATTTAAGAGGTACTACCACCTGGAGTCTGGCACCAACATCAAACTTACCTATATCAAAGGTTAGAAATTCATGGATATTTTTTCCCATCTCTAACTATCATCTTTCACACATCGGGAATCACCATATCACAACCGTGAGCAGCAAATCTCAACTTGCTTTGGACTACAAATGCCTCTCTGGGTATTGCGATCACTCAATGTTGTTATGATCACTCTCATTTGGTTGGCTTTACGACTATTCCCAATCATTTCAAAATAGTATTGCCATTTTGTCCATCATCAATAGAACAAGGTTTTTCCATGATGTTGTTGCAGAAAGATTGCCATGAGTTATTGCCTATTGCTTTGCAGGTATCTTAACTTTGATTTCAAATGTATTGATTGATGTTTTGCTTTTGACTGTTGGTAATAAGAAGTGATGTACCACTTCTGGTTGATTGATCGTTTAATTTCACGGGTAAGACATCGTTGTTAGTCAACACTAAGTTGCAGTACATTTGCACTTATTTCACTTCACTTTGGATTTCTCTATATGAGTCTGTGTCATTGAGACTAGAACTGCTCATATGCCCAGAAAACACAAACAGACAGTTGCTCCAACGATCTGCTGTTGTGACTAGCTTTGATTTTGCTGTTTTGAAT
This sequence comes from Ambrosiozyma monospora, assembly GCA_001599995.1. NCBI lineage: Eukaryota > Fungi > Ascomycota > Pichiomycetes > Pichiales > Pichiaceae > Ambrosiozyma > Ambrosiozyma monospora. Next base: position 43,855 of record BCIP01000053.1, on the reverse strand, counting down.
ACATTTCCTCATCTCATTTATTACATGTTCCTCTTTTCATTCAACATCAATAACTGCATCTAGTTAATATGTCTTTGTTTGATTTACTTAGCTGGCGTCATTTCTGCAACTATACCTTCATATCTTTCAATCGTTTCCTCTTTTCTTGAAATTACGTTGAACTGCCATACTCAAGGATCAAGGTGAATTTCAATTGATTTGTTTGATCCCATCATTACTGAACACTTTTAAGGTTTTGTTATTGGATGAAGATACAAGATTAATTGGTTGTAAAACCTATGACTTGATTCGATGGATTATTAGACAAGAGAACAAAACTTATCGTCAACGTTAAGAGTTTTTCAATTTCTCATAGATTGGGGACTATTGTTGACTATTATAAAATTCTGGATAATGGTTGTACTATTACAGATTATATGATCATTGGTTGCAGAATAGAGATGAGTCGTTGCTCAAAATCATGTGTGACTATCCCATTGAATATGATAAACTTGTTGAAATTGTCAAAAGCGTCAATCATTGCTTATGAACGTTAATAGTTACGTAGCCTTTTTTTAACAGTTCAAAGTTTAGATGAAATTTCAAATGAATCAACCTCTCAATGACACATAGTATTTCATGTCTTCCACTTAACCGCTAAAACAGATTCAACCCTTCCACCCTGCTAGGCTAGTCCATTATCTCTGTTCATCAAGCAATCAATATCCAACCGATTAACATCCTTGATTTCCACAAAAGGAAATTGATTATTTCCTTGGTTTAACAAGAAAAAAAAGGGGGTGTTACCGTTTGTCCCATCGATTACCACTAGCATCATGAAAGGCTCATATAGAATCTGGATAAGAATTGATTGCGACCAAACTGGAAGACCGTATCAATTCACTATCCTGGAACATGCTGAGAGGGAGATAACGAAAAGAGAGTCAATAAAATGTATAGGTGATGGTGTTTTTGCAACACTTATTGGTTTATATTCATTTTGAATACATAGTATATTCCTCAAAAGAAATGTTTAATTGTTTCAGTATACGAGAAGCAGTAGATACTATATTCTCAAAATTGCGGTAGTCACCAATGGTCTTAAACGCAGTACATATTAGTGACATTAGGCAAGCAGAAAGAAGATAATAGGTAAGGTGGTACGCACAAGTATGATCCATATGGATTGCTCATTTCATTAAATGTTCCTCTTCCCTCTTTATTAGTACTGGTCACGTACAACACCATACTTCCCAAACTCAGAACCAGAACCAGAACCAGAACCAGAACCACAGAACTTGATTATAAAATTGTGCTTAGGTTTGTGGCTTTCCTACAAGTTACAACAATTCACATATATATCTGGCATTTCCTAACATCACCCATCACTCAGTACCACAAGTTTCCACTGGACCAACAATAACTCACCCATGAAAAGATTTATCGGTTTTAGATCATCATCTGGTGTCATTGATTGTGGTGTTGTCTTCATCAATGGTCGTATGTCAGACATACATGGACAAGAACCAAAAAAAAACTTACTCTGTGTTCCAACAATTTCAACTACATTCTTCAATAGCTAGCTGATCACTCAAAGATCAAATTGTGGATTGACTCAACAGATTGCATTTCATCATAAAGTCATCACCAATTTCATGTTTGACTAAAAGGTCAGTCGAAGTTGACACATTCCCAACATCAAAGATCTCGTCGTCTTCTGGATATCCTCCAAAACCTGTTGAAATTGAACCAGTCGACAGTGGCTCGCCGTCAATTAATGAAAGCATCATCCTCATGAGCTCTAGTGAATGGAGTGACTCGTTTGGGAGATTATCATATTGAGAGTTCCAGTTGATGTTGTAGTCATCATTGGAGTCGACATCATCGTCATCTTCTCCACTGTTCGTCTTCATATTTGCTTTGTCATTAGAGTATTTGTCTTCAATGTTCAAAGCAAGTTGCATTATTTTTCTATCAATCTTTTATATTGATTTGAGATACTATAACTTGATCGAAAAAATGTGATTCTGGTTGTAGTAAATTGGTGGTAAATAAAATGAAAATATTGTAAATCGAAAATAGAAGAATTAATATGGCGAATATACAGAAATATAACTAATTGGCGAGAACTGAAAACAACGTGAACGTAAAAGGTATACCCGATTAAAGAAAAAGCAGATACAAGGACCAGAGTAAAACAAAGACATTCCAAAAATAAAACTCAGTCAATTTTAGCTTCAGACAAGCTATGCAATGGAGCAATATTATTGCTAAATTTCTTCTTGGAGCTCAACTTCTTCAGCTTGTTCTTGACAACCATGACAGGTACATTTGACTTTCTGACAAGATAATTAGATAATGAACCCAGCAAGACACCTTTAATAGCAGAGCTACCCTTTGAACCAACCATCACCATTGTTGGAGAAATGTGTTTAATCACTTCGACGATAAAATGTCTAGGAATCGGATGGTGAGATGATTGAATCACAACATGAACCTGCAACTTGGTCAACTTGAGTAAGTCTGTCACATCCTTAGTTAACGTTTCAACATTTTTAGTACGAAGCTGTTCTCTAGACATCGTGAATTTTTTCTCATTCTTTGGCATATCTTTAGGCTGGATACCGTTCAAATTCATCGACGAGTATTCGTCATCTTCGATAACGTTCAAGATGTAAAGCACAGAACCATCAACTAAAACTGTTCCTATACACCATTCCAATGCATACTTACTTTCATCCGAAAAATCCATACAAAGCACAAACGTTTTTGGATTGTTCACGTTTGTAGATTGTAGAATTTCAAAAAAATTGCCTCTTGTTATTGTTCTGATTGTTCTTTGACAATCTGCATCATTCTCAATATCAGAAATCTCAGTCTTGTCATTTAATAATTTGGCTAATTCAGAATCCATCTGTTCTTCGACGTCACTGGTGTAAGGTATGGCAAATGAATCTCCCTGTAGATGGTGGTAAGTTGGAGACACCAGCTTTTTCTTGTAAATGGCATATTCTTGCAACTTGTCTTTTCTATCCTTATCATCTTGATAAAACTTTTCTGGGTCAACATGAATTCTTGTACCTGCCTCTTTGGCAACGTCTTCAATCTTATCCATGTAAGACTTTGGGACTTCTCTTCCAATTGATCTAGCATTTGCTAAGGCCCTTTCAGCAGCCAAAATTTCATCAATTTTCTCTGCTTGTTGAGCTTCTTTAACCAGCTTTCTGTTACTGATCATGCTTAACTCATCTTTTGGCACTTTTTTCTTGTCATCAATATCTGCTGGTGGGTTGGCATAATTAGGCAAAACATTTCCACCGTCATCGTATGTGAATTCGCTATCAGAGTCACTGATTTGTTCTTCCTCACTAGCATCCTGAGTTTCGAGTTCAAGTTTCTTGTCAAGCTCTGTTTTGTTTTCGTCATCCAATAGCATACGTGAAGAAGGGTCAACTGAAGTGATAATGTATTCTTCATCCAAATCTCCTCTTGATGTGGATGCAGCTCTTGAAATGGATCTGGAAAGAGAGACCGACGGAGTGGCACCTCTAGAGGCTGTTCTTCCTCTTGACGAGCTTGTTCCTTGTTTGTTTCTTTCTAGAATCTCTGCGATTAGTTTTCTTTCTTCTTCTAAAGCACCTTCTAAAGACATTTTTCTGTTTTGTGTTTGTTGGTTTGTGGTATTTGGGGTGGGCAACGAAAGCAGAGTGTTCAACTTGGACTTCATAGTTTTGGTCTTTGGGCTCGTCTTCATTTTTGAACGGGGTCTTAATTTCGGGACGCTGCACGCAAAATTCTGGAGAAGTAGGGTGACTCCAGCTGCGAGAAACGGATTGTTGAAGTTTGAACTTGGGCATCTTCACAGTTTTTGTATAGGGACTTTGGTTTGATACAGAAAATACATACCAAACAAACAACACCAACTATAACAGGAAATAAACATGTTCAAGTTTCTTAACCAGAAAACAAGCAGCTGTCTACTGTGCAGACAAAAATTGGTTAGACTGCAGTCCACTGTAGCCCCGCAGCTCAGAACCACAAACACCTTGAAAAAAGCTCAGTTCAACTTGAAGTATTTCTACGAAAATGCCGACGCTTTCAAAGACATCTGCACAAAGAGAAATACCAAATACACACTAGGAGAAGATTTCAAAGAGCTATATGATGAGCTGGCTAAGGTTAAACAAGAAGTCATAGATATCAAAAAAGATTCCAAACAGTACCAGAACACATTGAAGAAACTCGTGATACAACAGAAAAAAGAAGAAGCTGACACTCAAGAACAACAAAAAGAATTGCACCAAAAACTCTCTGAATTCAAACCATTATTAAAAGAAAAAGAAGAATCTGTCATTAAGCTAGAAGATGAGTTAAATTTACGTGCAGATGGTTTACCAAATTTGATTGCACCAGTGGTTGGCAATAAGCAAAAGCTTGTCACTTACATCAACCCAACTCCAGAAATCCTTGACTTCAAAGATGATGACTTCCCACTCTCTCCAGATGCCAAGAGAGACCACAAAGATATCATGGAAAGATTGAACCTTGTCGAGTTTCAACAGGCCACTAAACTTTCTGGTCGTGGATGGTATTATCTACTAGGAGATGCCGCACTTTTGGAACAAGCATTGGTTCAGTATGCATTGAAATTGGCTAGAAAAGCTGGCTTTAAAATGGCCTTACCTCCATCAATAGTGAAAACAGAAGTGACAAATGCATGTGGTTTCAAGCCAAGAGATCAAAACAATGAGAAACAAGTGTATGAGTTGACTGGTGATGGTCTCTGCTTGACCGGAACTGCCGAGATTCCACTGGCTGGATTGTACTCGAACAAAGAGTTCAAAGCAGGAGAACTACCATTGGAACTTGTTGGATTATCAAGAAGTTATAGAGCCGAAGCTGGTGCTGCTGGTAGAGATACCAGAGGTTTGTACAGGGTTCATGAATTCACCAAAGTCGAATTATTTGCCTGGACAATCAATGATGTTGAACATTCCAATGCTCAATTTGATAAGATGATCAACTTCCAAATGAACTTTATCAAATCATTGGGTTTAACTGCTAGAATGTTGATCATGCCATTTGATGATTTGGGAGCTCCTGCTTATAAGAAGATTGACATTGAAGTTTTAATGCCTGGTAGAGGTGCTTGGGGTGAGGTTTCCTCAACTTCTAACTGTTTGGACTACCAAGCTAGAAGATTGACGACCAAGTATAAAGATGAAAAGACTAAGAAGAATAAATATGTGCATACATTGAATGGTACTGCTTGTGCTGTTCCAAGAGTTGTGTTAGCCATCATTGAAAGATTTTATGATCCAGCTACTGACAGCATTATTATTCCAGAAGTTTTGAGACCATTCATGGATGATAAGGAAAGAATCACCAAAAATTAAATAGATTTCATTTGCAACTATTTTATTAAACGTTTTGTATATATATCTGAATTTGATCATGTAGAAATTGGAATACGTCATAAGTCTGTTGAATCACCCAGATCGTAGAAGTAATGTTAGAGACAAACTATTTTTGAACAATGAAAAAAATGAAACACAAAATACAAAAGATAGTCTATACACAGTAAAAGTAACTATAACCTAAAGCAAACAAAAAAGGTAAAAAATCAAGATGATCGAAGCTTAAAAGTAGTATAGAAAGATGCCAATAGTTTTTTTTATTGTTTTGATAGTAAATTAATAAACTTTTTCTCATCTTGATCACTCAAATACAACAATGCCTTCACAACGGGCTGCAAAATAGGTCTTTGTTCCTTATGCTCCAAGTAACCCAACAAAATGTTCTTGATATATTCAGCTTTCTCTTTCACTTCCTCAGAATCGCCATCAACGCTCTTCTTTCTCTGGTTGATGTTTGAACCAGCCTCTTGAAGATCCAAAGTACTTCCTTTTCTGCTAGTATTAGGAGAGCTTGGTCCTGAATTTTCGCCAGAATACCGTCTACGAACCTGTTGCGACAACAACTTGTACTTCTTTGTTAATCTGATGTATTTCATGGATTCCTCTTCTTTCGATGATCTAAGAACGGTGTTCAAACCCTCCAACTCCTTGTTTCTCGATTCGGCAGCATTTAATGAGGTTCTTAAAGATTCAATAATCTTGCTGTTATAGTCGGAATCATCTTCCTCGTCTGGCATACCAATTGACATTCCTCTATGTCTTCCTGATGTGTCTATGACACCACCTGAGATGGAACCCGATTTCTTGAGTGGTACAGCAAGTTGATTTTTCTGTTCATCCAATTGTGAATTAACTTTAGCCAGTTGATCTTCAAGACTATCTTTATCGTGACGCAAATCATCCAACTTGGAAGATAACTGTTCGTACAATGCTCTGTATTCGTCCACCTCTTTTTGTTTCTTCTTCAAAGACACAGTTAACTCATTTTCAAGTTTCTCTTTTTCTTCTAGTAAGCCTTGTAGTCTAGCAGTAAGTGATCTTGCCTTTTCATTTTGAGATTCTTCACTTTCAATCATCAACTTTCTAATTGTACCTGCCTCTCGGGTTCTCTCTTGAAGCATGGATCTAGCTTCAGAGAGTTCAACTTCTAATGCATCAACTCTGTTCTCATACTCTTTATTGATCATACTAAGCTCATCGCATCTTCTCTTTATCATATCGATCTGGGAGTTGGAGGTCAACTTGGAATCCTTGATGTCACTGTACTTGTCAGATAGTTCACCAATTTCTTTCATCAATTTGTTATTCTCAGCGGTTACCTTATTCAATCTCATCATTAAGTCGTTGTATTCTTGTCTCAAATTTTCATTTCTTGTAACCAAAGTATTCTTATTATCTAAAAATGACTTATTTTGAGATGACAACTCACTCACTTTAACACGCAACTCAATCAATTGATCATTCAAACTTGTCTTCTCTTCTTGAAGGAATTTAATTCTATTCTCATTCTCTGAAATCACCTTGTCTTTACGGTTCAAAGAAGTTTTCATTGTAGCCATATCCAATTTCAGTTGAGCTTCATTGCTTTTGAAATCGTTCAGATCATCAATGGTTTTTTGAGCGACGGCCTTCTCCTTCTTCAAAATCTCAATTTGACTTTCCAGCTTCTTCTTCTCGGTAGCGTATGATTTGGTCTTTGAATCAAATTCTTTTCTCAAGTCAGCCAAGTCCTTCTGGTACTTTCTAAGATCTTCTTTGACTTCTTTCGAACGCTCGTCATTTTCAGTAATAGCCTTCTCCAACTTACCCACAGTCTCTGTGACCTCTTTGAGTTTTGTTTCAGCAAGATCCTTGGCAGTTGTTGCAGCTTCTAACTTTTTGGCCAGTGAAGCTTTACTCACTTCGTAGTCAGTGACAACATTTGAATTTTGAACCCTTAAAACTTCTAATTCACCTTTCAATTTATCTAACTCTTGATTCTTCGCATCCAGTTCATCTGTCAAGACTTTGCGATCCGCCGAGCCTTCTCTCAATTCCTTCAACTCATCCTTTGCCGTGACCAATGAATCACCTAGATCTCTCATCATGTCTCTCAAGTTTTCAATTTCCTCATCTTTTGCTTTGATTTGTGATCTTAACTTACTAGCAGTAGCATTAGACGATTCGAGCTCGGATTTAGAAGCAGTCTTTTGCAAATCCAACTCCTTTTGCAACTTGGAATGTTCTTCTTTCAAATCTTCAACCTCACTCTGGACATTTTCTAACTTTTTGACTTTTTCTTGTAAAATTTCATAATTGTGTTTCAGCTCAATTGTATCACCATCATCGGAATGGTCATCAACAGTCTCGGTTTCCTTGGTATTTTCCTCATCAGCTTCATTGGAAGCAGAAACCTCAGCTGGTTGTTGCTCTTTCTTCTTTTTATTCTTCTTTTTCTTGTTCTTGGAACCAGTGGTAGTTGCAGGAGAAGAAGAGGTAGTACTAGCAACCTCTGGGGATGACTTCACTCTTTCGTTAAGTTTGTCTTTGAATGCCTGATTCAATTTCTTATGTGACGCTAATGATGATTCTAGAGATGATATACTCTTCTTCAAATCGCCGACTTCTTTCAAATGTTCAGAGCTGAGTTCTTCTGCCTTATTTCTAGATAGCTTGAGTTGGCTTTCTAGATCAGAATTTGATTCCTGTAACTTGGAAAGTTCTTGGTTGATCTTCTCATTGGATTCTTTCAAATTCTTCATTGATGATTTTGATGATAACAGCTCATCTGAAACTTTCGACTTCTCTTCTTTTAGTTGAATGACTTCTGTTTTTAAAGAGTTCAGTTCCAGGTTATCTTGTTTCAGTTTTTCAATTTCCTTCTTCAAAGTCTCCACTTCTGAGAAATGTTCTTCCTCTTTTTTCCGTAGTTGTTCTTTCAAATCATTTGCGTTATCCTCCAAAGTAGTGATTGTATTCTTGAGCTCTTCTATTTGTTTTTCCAACTCATTGATAATAGCGGAATCAACAGCGGGTTCAGTACTCTTTTCTTTCTGCTTGGCTTCTAGTTCCACTTCTTTTTCACCTAGCTGCCCAACATATTCATGGATTTGTTGTTCTAATCTTTTCACTTTTTCAGATAATTCTTTCTTCTCTCTGCTCAATGATTTTTCAAAAATAGCAGACGTACGCAACTCCTTCGACAGCATATCGTTCTTAGCCGTGATACTATTGATGTAATCTTTAAACGAGTCAACCTCACCTAAGTTTGACACAGGTGTAGTTTCTTGCAAGACTTTTTCAAAAGTTGTAATGATAGAGGTCTTTCTCTTTTCTACCTTATAGGCATCAAATAATGCAGGATATTTCTGCTCATATTTTTGAAACTTGCGCAATTTTGCTCGTAACTCGGGCTGCAAATCAAACCATCTAATAGTGGTTCCTGGAACATAGATGTTGGGATTTGTTGTATCTGCAGATGACCGTGGTGATCCCATTGACTGTCTTCCTGTTGACGTTGGTTCTGGAGTGGATGAAGCTGACGGTGATGCCCGAGATGAAGCCGGTGGCACGGGTTGTTTGCTAGGTTGATTGGACTCTGCACTTGGATTAGAGGAGCTTGAAGAATCAGAATCTTTCGCAGTTGGATCCCCTTCTTCTGGCTTGTCAATGTCTTCTGGTTTGGTGATGGACTCAATATCGGGCGTTTTGGTATGGAGAATTCTGTTGGCAGTCGTTGGGTCCATGTGAGGTGCCCTTCGTGGATCCTCCTGCAAATGCTCGGAGACAGCCTCAGTCAATTTCTTGCTGAACTGTGAGAAGTTATTGAACATTAGCTGTTGGGTGTTATTGGTTGGTTGGTTGGTTGTTTGGGGTGTGATGTGAATGATGAATCATGATGGGTATCTTCTATCGGATTCAACTTGTCGAGTTTTCAGATCAGCCCAAGTTCAAACAGCGCAACGTCAACCAACGCGAATCACTGATCAGGCAGAACTGAGGAATCGCAGGAATCACACGCACGAAACTTGGAAGTAGTGTTAACAAATTTCAGTCAACTCCACAGGACAATCAGTAAATGATTGAACGACTATTATACTCAAAAATTATAAGAATTAAAGGCTTTGTTGTTACATTAGACAAATTACATAAATCTAGCTTCAGGGTGGTAGTACACGGGGCACTTCCAATAAGCTCTTCTGATGTTATTTTCCTTCCACTCTGACTCCATCTTAGTGGTAGAAGGAGGCTCAATCTCTCTGAACTTGGTGCCCAATCCATAATTGGCTAAATCGGTTTCCACAACACTTTTGTACACATCATAACACACCAATCTGTCTGCACCCAATCCATTGAAAAATGAAAAAGTACCTTGCGGTTTGAGTAACCCAACAAGCAAATCAAACAATTCCAACATGTCTTCGTAATGCTCACTGTAAGTGTCGAAATACACACCATCGAAGAACACACCTTGACCTAAAAGCTCAGGCAATGTGTCTTGCCAACGTCCTTTTAAAACAACAACGTTTTCCTTCTTCATCCATCCATCTTTCTCCATCTTAGCTAAAACATCCGGATGAGCCTCAGAAATGTAATGTTTTGTGGGAGATGGAGTGTGCTTTTGGATCATCGTGTCAATGATACCCATTCCAAAACCAATATTGAGCACAACAATTTCTTTTGGATCTTCAATTGAACTGAATAGAGAGTTGCAACCAGCCTCCATTAATATATCCTCCCATTGCATCATCACACCGTCACCTCTTTCTTCAGTGACTAATGCACCGTCTTTGTATTCTAGTTTTGTGTTCAAATAAGTAGATGTGGTATTTGAAGGATCATCATGAAGCTCCTTCTTAATGGCCTCAATCTTCGCCTCTTTTTCCTCATCCACTAATTCGGGTATTTCCTCTGTTTTTGCATTCTCTGTTTGTGGTTTTGTTTCGCTGAATTCAATTTGTTCGGTATTCTCTTGCAATTGATCTGCTTCATCATCACTTAAAAATTCAACGTTGGGATCTTGTAACTTTCTCAACAACAACTCAGCACGAACACCAGCTTCCACGATGGCATTCCAATATTTCGAATCTCTGAATCCTCTTCTTAATAAAACGCAACCTGGAGTTTCATCTTTGTCATTGATGAGACACCAACCAGCACCGTTCAAAAATAATTCTTCAATTAAGCTCAACACCACTTCTTCTTCTTCCGATGTAAAGTCATGGCTCACAGATTCACATATCAAATGTAGTGGAGTTGTTGTAGATGGTAAGTCATCAGTTTCAATATTATGTTCGTAGTTGTAAACTTCTTCTAAGGTGTATGTCGCAGGTATTCCAGCTTTCAAATACTCTTGGAGTTTAGAAAGATAGTCTTTTGTGATTGGTCTAGTTTTCAAATAGCAAAGCTCATGCAGTTCGGACATTGTAAAAAAAATGAGGCCTTAAACTCTTAATAAGGGTTTTTATTCACAACTAAGTTGTAAATGTTGTGAGTGAATAGGTTCTTATGAAGTTGATTTTCTAAATCCATTTCCATTTGAAAAAAAAAAATATCGGCGGTACGGCTCTTTATTTGAAACACCAGTACACCACTACTCTAATATAATTATGCCATGCCCACGCATTGCATGATGCTTATGCCTATTTGATTTTTATTGTCGTTTTCATCAATATGCGTCGATTCTAATTTGGTATCTATGATCTAGCTTATAACACATGCTGTTTTTACTTGCGTATCCAAGAAATTGCAGAGGATATACATGGGTGCTATTAATATACCTAGCTTATGATAAATTGAAAAACTTTACTATAAACAACAAAATGTATATATAAATACTGGAACAAGTCTTTAGCAGTAGACGAATATAACGGAAGGAAAATACAAATATGCTTGGATGAAGAAAAATCAAAAGAGAAATCGGCACAGAGTTCAGAAACACAAACAAAAGCAAATTAATAAGTTAAAAATCAAGAAAGTTGAAGGCAGAGAAACAATCTAATGAAAAACAAAATAGCAAAATTGGAAATATAATGTAAACAAAGCGAAAATTGGAAATAATATGTCATGCCATGAAAATAAATGAGAAAAAGAACAAATGAAAACAAAAAAAGAAACACGTAAAGGAAATAACTCCGTGAAAAGCGTATATATGACAAAATAAAAAAATTGGTATAGATATTAAAGTAATAGTGATGGATATCACAAATCATGGGTAATCAAATAATAAATGTATCAACGGGGAAATCAAAGTGAAGTTGCAAAGCCAATCATAGCTGTTTGGCATCTCCGCCACCAACCAAATCAGCCAAATACCATAACGAACTTTCTTTCAAATTCTTAGCGTACTCAGCATCATAATCATCTTCTTTCTTATTCTTCTTGGCTTCGCCCTTCGAGTTCTTCTTGGCTGAGCTCACAGCAACGGCCTTCTTACTACTTGGTTTCTTTGAGTTACCACCAGTTATGGCATCACCATAGAATTGACCCAAGTATGCGTACGAATCATCAAGCATCAAATTATTGAGAGAGTTATCAGACATAGTCTTTTCCTTCTTTCCATCCAAGATGTCAACTAGATCAGAAGAATCAACCCTCTTCTTAGTGGATTTGACTGGTTTGCTGGTATGGGAAACATTCTTGAATGCATTTGTTCTTGGAATTGATGTAACCACAGGTGGAGTAATTGTACGGACAGTGCTTTGAGGCTTAGCAAATGGGAAACTGATTTGTTGTTGAGGTTTTTGGCGCACTGACATTGGTTTGGCTGTTGGGAAACTGATTGTTTTTGGAGTAGAAGGAGCTGGTTTGGAGACAGCAGGAGCAGCAGGAGCAGTAGGCATTGGAGTAAAAGACAGCTTCACTGGTGTTAACGAAGAACGATTAGCCGCTTTAGCAGAAGCTGACACCTCCGAAGGATGATAGGCAGTTTTAGATGGAGTGGATGTGAGAGCAGCAAGATTAGCAAGGTTGGCTGCTCTGCTTGGAGAAGATGGGAGAGGTTTCTTTGGTGACATACCAATAGCTTGTGGTTTGATAACTGGCTCGATATGAGTTGGTGGTGTGAAATCTTCAACAGCTCTGATTGTAGACGAATTAACCTTCTCAGTAACCTTGATGACAGAAGAATTTGAGACAATCTTCTTAATCTTAGGAACAGGTGCAGCTGCTGGCAAAGGAACTTGCTTTTCAACAACTTCAGCAGACACATCTTCTTTTGGAACAGCGGCAGAAAATGCGGGATGCTCAATAGGCGTGAAATATCTAGTATTACGACGAGCACTATCAGGAATATCCTCTTCTTCTTCCTCTTGACCATGTTCACTTTCAACATCTTGGAAAGTGGAGGCATCAGCATTGTGGTTTTCAGTGGTATCGTTATGAGCAGTGGAGGCAACGGAACCAGAAACGTTGACAGCATCGACAACGTTTGACAAATCAGGAAGTTCTGAGCTTTCATTACCATTAGCGAAATCGTCTTCGACATCTGAGGAGTCTTCACCTTCATCAACATCATGATCGCAGTCCTCTTCGGAAGTTATCTCAGAAATCTCAGGAGGCAAGCTGAACTGACTAGTATCCATTAATTTGGTTGTGTTTGTTGTTGTGTCACCTTCTTCCAAGTTAGTTGTGTTCTCTGAAGTTGAGGTTGGGGCGGCAGCTGAGCGTTCAGCTTCAGCAGGACGTTCGATAGCGGCAACAGCGGCGGCAACGATGGAGCTTCCTGTGGTATTGGCACTGTTGGTATCAACAGCATGTGACACAGCAGCTGGAACATGAGATTGTTTTGGTTCAATCAAAGGTTCAGAAATATCAAGAACTTCAACAGCATTCTCAACTTCTTCATCTGAAGAATTCAAATCATCATCATCAGCGTCCTCAACACCAAACTTATCATCACCTTCACTATCATCTTCCTCATCATCTCCAGAGATGAATCCATCCTCATCTTGAGCACCACCATCTTCAGCAGCCCTATTGAATTCAGCTAATTCTTCACCTGAAACAATCTTTGGCGTATGACTCAAACTTTTGTAGAACTCCAATCTAGCAGTACCAACTCTAGGAGTAGCAGCAGGGCTTTGTCTACTGTCAAGACTAGTTTCATCAACAGAAGCCAAATGGTGAACAGAGGCCTCACGGCTAGTAAAAGTTGTCCAGTTGGCACCATTTTCACCAGCTTTGGTCTCTTTAACCAAATTCTTCAACTGTTTAGCGATAGAAGGTGAGTAAAGCAAACCCTTTGGAGCCAAAACTTCATGACTGGTTGATTCAGGAATCGAAGTTATACCATGATTCTTGAGTGCAATCTCTTGTAATGATCTTTCCTTCTTGAAATGAGCATAGTAGTTATCAACAGGAGATGGCAAAGATGACTTATTTGGAGTAGCAGAGGTTTCATCTATTGGTAGAACAGCAGGAGAAAATGGATGCTTGAAACGATGAGATGGTTGTTTTGATTTGAGTTCACAGTGAGGTGTACCATTAGCAGATTCACCTTCAGTATCATTGGAATCCTTCTTAACAGCAGTACTGCCTTCAACAATGTCGGCACTATCGTCAGTAGCAGCAGGAGTAGCATCGGCATCAGAGGAATCGGATGGCAAAGTCTTATGAACAGGGACAGCAGGAGGTGCAACTTCCTCTTCTTCTGTGACTTCATCATTTTGTACAACCTCAACTTCGTCATCTTCTGACTCCTCTTCATCTTCCTCATCATCAGAATCGGATAGAGCAGATTCAGCATCAGAGGCAACTTCATCAGCCACTTCTTTCTTGTCCTCAGGTTCAACGGCTTCTTCTTTCTCTTCCTTAACAGACTCAAGAGAGGTATTAGCATGATGGATAACAGAGAATCCAGAACTAGAACTAGAGCGAGAATTTGGATCAGGAACAAACTGAGCTAATCTTGGAGAGGAACCATCACCGAGGAAAGGACTTTGTTGAATTTGAGGAGCAGCAGGAACATAAGGTGATTGAGGGATAACTGGGCTACCAAATTGACCTTGAACAGGATATGGGGAAGCAAATTGACCTTGCATTGGAGAAGGAGCACGGTTGCTGAACTGTCCTTGCATTGGAGATTGACCACCATTACCAAATTGAGGGCTGCCATATTGACCTTGAGATTGAGGAGGATACACTGAATAAGGAGTAGGGGTGTAATTATTCTGCTGTTGTTGTGGTTGTTGCTGAGGAACAGGAGGATACTGTTGATGTCTCAATGAAGACTTACGAACCATACCAGGTTGACCATTGGCAGAAGACTGAGAACCATGACGCATCAAAGGTGGTGATTGTTGCTGTAGTTGTGGAGATTGTGGTTGACCAGACATTGGATTTTGTTGCATCATTGGAGAGTGAGGATAGTTCATGGAGTTTTGACGAATCACAGGTGATTGTTGTTGATAGCCCATTGAATTTTGACGCATAACTGGTGAATATTGTTGATGACCCATTGAATTCTGGCGCATGATAGGAGACTGCTGTGGCATGTACTGTTGTTGTTGCTGTTGAGGATATGGTGAATATTGTTGTGGATGAGGGCTAGAACCTTGGCGCATAACTGGGGATTGCTGTGAGTATGGACTTTGTTGATTGGTAAAACTGCCACTGGAAGTAGAACCTTGGGTACCCATGGCATCATATGGACCATAACCTGATTTTGGTCTACCTTGGGATAACTGGGAAAGTGGACGATTGACACCTTGAGAAGATTCTGACACTTGACGCATTGTCTGTTGTTGTGGTTGTTGGAAAGGTGGGGTTTGGATATGGCCATTAGCAGACGGAGGAGGAGTGAAGTTACTTTCAGGTTGAGGAGAATTCATGTTATTTTGGGCAGAAGGCAAAGCAGAAGGAACTGATTGTCTCTTTGACTGAAGTTGAGAAACTTGAGGAGATGAAGGTTCTTGGGATGGAACAACCGGCATTGACATTCTTTTTAAAACTGTACCAGACTGGTTAATAGGATGCATGATGGTTGTAGATGTAGTGGTAGAGGTCTCAAAATTGGATCTTGATGGAGATGGATTCTTCAACTCTTTCGGAGATTGCACTGGAACAGCAGCAGATAATTCAGTTGATGTAACAGATGGTTTAATAGAAGAGGCAAGAGAAGCTTCGGTCTTCGCCGGAGAACCAGTAGAAGTTGTAGCTTTGGTTTTGTGATCTTCAGCAGCATTCTTTTCCGGAGCAACAGGAGCAATATCTTGGAACTTAACTTCATCGATAACGTCAGTCAAATCTCTATCGCCAGAAGGAGAACCGGCAACATCTTTCGAAATGTTCTTCAAATCAGTGGAAGGAGGAGCAAGAGTTTTCTTTGGGACATCAACAGTATCTTTAACGTTCTTAGATTCAGACTCATGAGAGCTGAGATTCTTGTTTGTAGAGTTTGGCAATTTGGCATTGGCTCCATTTGGAACATCACCTTCGGTAATCTTGGCAGACTTATGTTCTTTATCTTTCTCCTTGTGATCCTTATCCTTACCAAAGAACCAACTCTTTCTCTTCTTAACAGGCTTGATATTCTCTTTCTCTTCTTCATTGAACTCAGAGGTCTTGGTAGACTTGGTCTTTGCAGCAGGAGCAGGAATAGAGACAGGTGCAGCCTTCTTTTCAACAGGTTTCACAGCAACCGGAGCAGCCACAACTTCAGAATCCTTGGATTTCTTAGAGAACAACTTCATGAAACCAGACTTCTTCTTCTTTGCTTTCTTAGCAGCTGGCTTAACGGGACTCTTGGTGATCTTGGTGGAACTGATTCTACCATCGATACCAACATTCTCAGGTCTATCTAACAAATCCAAAGAGTTGGCTCTTGAACCACGCTTGGCATTTCTCAATTCATCTTGAACATGACTTTCTCTGGCTAACTGTTCAGCTCTACTCTTCAAATGTTTCAACTCATTAGCCAATTCCTCATCGGAAACTCTTAAGTTTGAAGCAACGGTATCAACAAGCTTGGCACGGCACTTCATCAACTTATCACCCATCATTGAATTCTCCAAGGAGAAAAATCTAGACATCAAAGTTTCAATGGTTTCAGCCAATGAACTAGCCAATTCATATTTCTTACAATTGTAAATAGTCTTACCGGTGGAACAACGGGAGTAAGCTTGGACTTCAATATCATCTGAACCATCATCGGCAAAATTCAAAGTGACAACACCAAAGACATTAAAACTATTCAAATATGAGGTCTTGAATCTAGAGTTTAACAACACAACAAATGGAGCTAACATTTGTTCACCATAGTAACTCTTCAAGTCATGGGCAGTGTAGTAGATGGAATTCTCTTGAGAGGTAACAGTCTTGAACAGATGGAAAGGTTGAGATTTGTTTAAAATTTGAGATTTGGAAAGCACTTCATTAACGAAACTACCAGAGTACTTGTCAATCTTGTAAATATCCAAGGTATCACCAGTCATAAACTGAACATAGGACTCGTTATTGAAATTGTAATGATTTGAAGTGACATCTCTAATCTTACACCATTTTGTAACTTTCATCTTTGGCAGCTTAGCAAATGGAACCTCATTAACCAAAGAATGCATCAACACATCAGCAATGGAAGGTTTGTGAACACTAACTGGAGAGTTCTTACGTTTGTTCAAATCAACGTAGTATTGCTCATCAACGATATCCAAAAACAAGATGTTGTCACTAAACATGATAATGACACTTTGATTCATGATACCTGAAGCCAACATATTTTCAGCATCAAACAGAGCAACGACTCTTCTTGTCAACCAACCATATTGTAATTCAGAAGGCCAGCCACTGGCCAACTCAGTGAGAATCTTACCAGTAGGAGTAAACACTCTGTGATTGTAAGGCTTCAAAGTCTCATTTCCAAATGAAGAGATAGTGTCAATGCAAGACTGATGAAATTCGTCGACTTGATGTTTCAAACCAGAAGGCCATTTCTGCTTAGAGACCAATCTATCCAAAATTAACTGTATCTTTGGCAAATTCAACGAAGTGTACATTCTAGATTCAATGGTTCTTTTATCCCAACCTGAAAACTCATTGGACAATGGAGATTGGGAAAAATCTTTAGCAAAGGATTCATACTTCTTGGCAAAACTCTTTGTTGCTGCTTCATGTCTGATATAGGCTTTGTAAAAATAAGGTAATGTAGTACCACAAGCTTTCAAAACTTCAAATGAACCATAAGGCAAAGCAGATTTCAACATATCCAAGAAAATACAGTTGATTCTAGTAACTTCATCAATTGTTGGAGGGAAAATACTGTTCAACTTAGCAGCGGTATAATTCGGCAACTGGCCTTCCAACACTTTGATTCTTAAAGGAATAATAAAACGTTGTAGAAATTGAACCAATGAAACTGTGAAATTCGTTTGAACTGTGATCAACTCATTGCAGATAGACTTCACCAAAGCATCATCTTGCAAACCGGCCAAATGATTCAAAGTTAAAGGTGGCTTGTAAGCTTTCTCAGTTGGTTCAGGAGAATATTCAGTCAAAGGATCAAACAAATTTTCCAACTGATCACCAATCAAAAAAGCCATTTCATTATTCATTTCAATCATCTCTTCATCGTTATCTGAGTTATTGTAAACGATATCAACAACATGAGAACTTGAAGGCTTATATTCTTTAGTGAAACCCAACGATAGCAGATAATTACCCAATTCAACAGGTGCTCTAGAAGTAATCATTTGCATTTTAGAAGCCAAATCACCTGCTCTTGTCTCATCCCAGTCAAAACGAGGAGACAATTTTGAAGTCTTTTGTAAGAGTTGTAAAGTTGATTTGGAAATGTTGGAGTAATATCTTAATGCAGAAACCGCGAGAGCTCTTCTAACGTTTGATTTGCGGTCTTTGGCTGGTAAATTTTCAATGGCTGGATGATAACGTGAAGACCGTTCTAATGACATGGAATCAATGATGGATTCACCGGCTTTGGAAACATTGATTGAACTGAGTTTGGAAGTCTCTGGGTTCTTGTAAACGATGGATAAAAAAGTTCCAAATAAAGGATCCACACCTTCAAAATAAACGGCATCTTTAACTATGGCTTTCCAATAATCATCATGCAAATTGGAATATGTTGAGACTTGATCGTTGTAAGTGTTGGTGTTAAATTCTGAGGTGCCTTCAAGAAGTGGGTTCGACTGTTCTTTGAACGCAGAATAGTATGAATCTGAACGTTTTCCATCTCCAGTTGTTATTGACGCGTTGTGATGATGTGAATTAGTGGTGGTAAGATGGATATTGTTGGTGTTTTGGGTGTTGTTTTTGTTGTTATAATCTTGGATCTGCTTCATTCTCTGTTGAGCAGCGGATGAACCAGGCTTGTAATAACGACTTGAACTTCTTCTATAGAGCTCATCATCATCGTTGTTGTTGTAGACACCTTCCACCATAATGAGCACTGATGTTGTTGTTGGATGTGGAATGTAGGATATTAAGCTTGAAATTAAACGAGTGAATGGAAAATTGTGATTCCAGATAATTCGATCAGTGTATGTGTGGTATAGGGTGTATTGATTGTTGACAAAACAGAAGTGAAAAGAAGAATGGAAGGGTAAACAAGGGACTTATGTGAGGGAGAAGAATTTCGAAGGGATTTTGGAACAGGAGGAATAGGCTTGGATTATAAATCTTGGGGGTGGTAACGTGTTGCTGGAAACGTTGAAGTTGGGAAATACGGTTTCAGTTAGTTCGTGTTTTATGTAACGTACAAGTGGTAAAGTTTCGAAATTCGACTCCGTGTTTCTGGACTAACTAGCTTTGGCCACAACACTGTGCACTGCAGTAGATCGAATAATAATCAGGGATCGGGATCAAGATCCAGAAGTCCAAAATAATAAAATCTGTTGATGCTTGTGATGCCTATGGTCTGAATCAATGACCCAGCGTAAATAATTCTGTAATTGTTGTTGCGTGTATGTTTGATCCAGTTCACCAAAATTGCTGAATAGTATCGATGGATTTTGGCCTTGTATTAACTTCACGTTGTTGTCAGTTGTTAATCACTTGTTGTTGGCCTTGTTTGATTGTTTGTGGACTTAATGTTTTTAGTGGATAATTTGGCCACTAATTGTTGAGTTGAGTTAGGGCAGTAAGTAAGTTTACAGTATTTTAGCGTGTCAAATCAGTCAAAGAGTCCCAAATTTGAGGCGCACAATTGTCTTCTATTTTTTTCATGTAAACAAACAAACTCCCGGCCGCGTGGCGCACCACTTTATAGACCTACAAACCCAACCGAGACTCGCATCCCGCGCGGGCGTTCCAGCCTTCAATGCCAGCACCAGCCACACCTGCCCACGGTAGAGGCGGCCGTGCTCACGCTGGCCAGGGCAGGTCCAAATTCAAATAATTTTTTTTCACAGTTTTTAGTACGCGTTAAAAATTGTAAGCTCTCAGCTGGAACAGTGGAACTGCCCACTGCCCGTCCCCCAGATCATCATCGTCACGTTGTAGGTGTGTAAACAAACATTGCAACGGATGCAACAACCGTTATTAACAACACCTATCATCCCAGACACCGATTGTACTTGTGCATCGTTACGTCCGAATACCTCGTGGTAGTTAAACTCATGCATGACTCAGACTTCAATACATTTCAATATTTCAATACCAACCAGTTAACAAGTTGTGCTTCGAGGAACTGAAATTTGACAAGTTAACTTCCAGAGTTTGAAATTTGTTTGCGATATGGACGTGTATGCTTTAAGCTGACGCGTCAGCACAATTACTCAATTAAGGAACCCATATATTTTTATTCCAGCTTAACTGCAGTTAATATTTAAAACAGAGTTAAAGAATTTAGCATAGATCAGTTGAAATCACCACCTGTTGAATTGCTTGATCTAGCGCGTACTATTAAAAACGTCGATCGACTTCAAAATACCGTCGATTACCCCTGAAGAGCGCAATATCATTGGCTAGAAACTTTGCGCTTAGCTTAAGGATTCATTCAAATTAGCTCGCTTAATTTTTTAACGTGTTGCGTTTTAGGGTTTGTAACTTGTTCGTGATTCGTGATCAATCGAAGTTGAAACATCTTGCCAACTGACAACTACTAATATACTATTTAACTCCGGATTTCGTTTTTCAATTAACAATTAAGCTGGTTTCAAGACATGACTGAATATGCAGTTGAACTCGATATTGAAAAAAGGAAATTATATATACGTCCTATATATATCTAACTAACAAGTTTGGAAAAATCTTGCGCTTTTTTTTTAAAGTTTTGTAACGAGTCATTGACGCTGGTACTAATCCACAATTATCCAACACGTTAAACAATTCAACTGCGTATTAATGTGGTCATGGACCACACATGGTTCATGGTAATAGTTATGCAACATGCAACTCTTATATTAACTCAAACAAAGTTATAAAATTCAAAATGGCCCGATACAACAAACTTTAAGTTCTTTTAGTTGGTCACAATTGCCTTATTAAAACCAAACCACTGATGCAGCAAAATAACTACATGATCATGTTATACAACAATTCAATACTCATAATGATCTCAGATACCTTCTTCATCCATGAACCGCGTTCAGATTGTTACAATTCATTGATGGCTGTATATATGTCTTGTTATTACTGGTATTCACTAGTCTATGTCCGCTTTAACTGAGCATCTGTGATATTTGTGGCCTCTCTCCTCATATGAGCGCTCACCGTTTTCTCCAGGCACGAATTTATGACACGCTAATTTTTGAGGTACAATTGTATTGTTTTCATCTTCTCTACTCCACCCCATCTTCTTCAGTAAATACATATATCATCATTCCCATATGGTCCCTCGCATTTGGCAACAACTATATCAGGAAATTTAAGGACCGCAAATTTTGACCAATTGGAAGCGTCAATATGGAACTGACCGAAATAACTTCATCCATCGAATACTATAGGCTGGCTGATCTCATGCTTGGTCAAGGCTTATAGGTACACTAAAATGATAGTTATATCATATCGTTAAGGTTCGGTATATAATTGGTCAAAACCATGTGGATTTCCTTTCATAAGCAAATTGAGCAACATTTATACCACTTTAAGAAACTACTAGACACTTGTGGTCATAAATTAGCCACGGCGACCATTATTCGACGTTGGCTAGCTTGCCGATGGCCATTTTGTAAGTACTGTCAACATGATGCTACTTCTTCACTTCAATCAGTAGTTGTCATGGATTCTAGACTCTAGAATATGTGATGGATTAGTTTAAGTCATACGTATAACGTTAAGGTGGCTGATTTCAAACGGTTCACCAGAAGCCTTGTGCAATGTGCATGATCGAACTTTTATTAAGCGAAATCGAAGCTTGAAATCCCTGTCCATGTGGATCAGTCAGATGATGGTAGCACGATTAATTAAGGGTTGATACAATGTATGGATTGAATGGACCAGCTCTTCTTGAGATCTGTTTGATTATCCGAAATACAATGGATCAAGGTTGTTGCATAGTTGCTGTCCTGGCCAGACCATAGATCGAATTTCAAACACGTTAAATAAGCACTGCCAATTTAGCGCTGCTGAGAGATCGAGTTTATAGGCCAGCTGACTGTCTCGATCTCTTACCTTCTCACCCACCTCCTTCTCCACAGACGCGATGATTTAAGAAAAACTAAGTAAACACCACCAATTGACTGCATGGCCCATGCACTTGCATTTCAAGGTTGATTAATTTATAAAACTTTATCGAACTGCTAATTGTCTTGAGGTTTTTCTATTACACCATAAGATACATGATATAGGTACGTAAACTGTAATATCACTTGCAAACACGGTATATAAACACGTATAACGCCGACAGGCCCGTAGCTGAGAGCTAGAGCTTATTCTCTTCTGCGAGCTCATGTGTGCCATGTAATCAGCGTGCAATATTGCTATATCGCCGGCTAAATATACCCAATTTTTTACCAATTTGATTGAAAATTGTCTTTCAAATGAAATCTCAAGATACTTACATATCATGGGGGTCTAAAATGTATTTCATTCGGTCATTCACTAATGATAATCATTCAATTACAATTCATTTGAGTCTCGATTCTCAATTAACTATATCTTTTTTTTAGTACCGATTTTAATAGTCATGCAGCTATCTGACTCTAGCTAAACAATGAGCTCTGTATCCATGATTTCATATTTAATTCCCTTTAATTCACCGATATCGATATATGTCACGATTTATTTTAATAATTCAAAATTTCAGTAAATTGTAGCATATAGTAAATATATGGCGTTTTGACTTTTCCCAGGTATTTCCGAACTTCAATATATATATATATATATATTAAATTTAAGCTCTTGAGTCTTTGCTAATATATTTATGATCCACTCACATGTGTATCATGCATGATCATACAGCTGCCCCCAATAATGGCTGGTGCTTAAACCGATATATTAAGTTAATTTAGTGCAAATTTTGAAAAGCAAATTTATATATATTAAAATTTAGTATACATATAAATATAATATTGCTAATTAGACGTGGCATTGAAAATCAGTTAAGCAAATTTTTATTCATTTTACTGTCAATTTAAATTTAAATCTTTTTTTTTTTAAACTAAAACATCAAATTTATTAATATATATACACATATGAGTATATATATAAGTTCATACAGTATTTATCCAGATGGTTAGTAGTCTCATCATTTCCGACGAAGAGAAAGAATAAAAAGAACAAAAAGCCGGAAATGTATGGATTACTTAGATAATTTGTTATGATTCAGGGCTGAGGTTGAGACAACCGGAGACCCAAAACTATATGTTGTGTTGTTTAACATAGATCCATGCTGTTAGCTGTTATTTGTTGTACTGTTGTAATGTTGAACTACTTCTACTCTACAAGGTATGCGAAAGGAGAAGACGAAGAGCAGAAGACGGCCTTGGGACCGATGTCCTTAGTTATAGGACTCATATTGAAGTTCACTCTTCCCCTGAGGTTGATCTCTGATCAACTCCAGAGCTATACATGAGAAGGAAAAAGACGTTCCTAAATAATACACGATTAAACTCACCACCGACTAAATTCACAGACAACCTGAGCATGTGAGACCACCATAATCCAATGACTCTCATTAGTAACCATAGAGGAAACAAACCTAGATCAGATTACCATAGCTGCAGTCCACAGTAACCAGAGTTCTCTTGTAACTTCGTAAGCAAGCACATTCCAATGGCAACAATACTTTTAGTATTACCATAACTGAGTCTCACATCTTAACATAATTAAACTGAATTTCACTTTCAACAACTCAAATCCTTAGAGGAACCTGGCATCTATGGATTATCTTCTTCATCAACTTCTCCAACTTCTCAACTGTTGGGCATTCTGGAATATCCACTTTCATTACCTTTTTTGCTTGTTCACTGTGAATGTGAGTGGAGAATTTAATCAGAATGTGGATATATAAATCCACTTTTAGCATATGGTGAGGTGGCATTATTCTTCTAGTCAAGTACGTACTTTTCTCGAATCTGGATTGGCGGGTTCTTGGAGTCCAATCTGTGCTGGATGTGGCCAGTTTGAAACATGTGGTAATAATGAAACGCTCCTGGGAATTTGGTGGCTTGTTTGGCAAAGAAGGCCCAAAATATTCTCCATTTTTATCCTGCAGATTCCTTCTACCAATTTTATCATTTTTATATTTGCCTCTATCGATTTTTAAATTATTTTCCTTTTATATATACCAAATTATATCAATATTTATACATGAAAATTTTTCAAATTTAGTTTATCCAATAAATCACTTAATTACATTTTACCAATTGACCTTATAGGCCTACTTTACTATTAGTATTTATTGTTTTTCATCCATTTTTTTAAGATCCTTAAAAATAGTATCTTTATTTTTTTACCTGTAACCTCTTATAAATTTCAATTGTATTAAGGGAATTTTAAAACAGGAAAGTTTCCTAGATCTTTAGTTTTTTAAATTATTATAATTTATAAGCTCTTGCATGCTTTCTTTCTTGGTAAAAAAATATTATTAAATTACGTCCAATTAATATTGAAATTATCAAATTTTAATTATCATATTAAGTGTGAATTAGAAAATGCTAGTAAGGTACAAATGAAAATGCATATATAGAAAACAAAGAAAAGAAATGAGAACCCCAAGAGGATGTAAATTAAAAAAAACATCATGACAATTTCCACGAGTGAAACCAATGTGAAACGTAACATGAGCTATAACGACCGAAAGAAGAATGTAAAAATTGAAAGCAGAAATGTAAAACAGAAATCAACACGACGAAAGAGTATCAGACTTGAATGGATGTGGATTGAATAATTTAACAGGAAACCAAATCAACAATATCCAAATGAACAGGTTGACAATGTTCACCCAAAGTTTCATCGTACAAATTGTAGAAATTACCAGACAAACATTGATAGAAAGTCGTAGTGTTACCAATAGCCAACAATCCGTCATCAGTGATGGACCAACCAGCAGCATAGATGGCACCAGCTTGAGGAGGTGGACCATCGAATTGGAATTGTCTGTTAGCGACAATAGAACCGATTCTACCACTGCCATCGGTTAAGATACCACCTTTTAATTGCATGGATAGGGCATTGTCAGATTTACATGAGACAGATTTGGATAGAGAATCAGTGGATGCTGGAGAAGAAGAAGAAGCTGATGAAGTGCCTTGTTGCACTTGACCGTCGTTGATTTGAGAGGCGCCAGAGACGGTGTTTGTTGAAGTAGAGGCCTTAGATGTGGTTAAAGTGGTGGCTTGAATTTGACCGTCACCGATTTGTGTCACAACTGGAGCAGATGAGTGTGTGGATGTGGTTGCTTGGATTTGACCATCACCGATTTGTGTGACGACTGGAGCAGTGGATTGAGTCTT
>BCIP01000053.1:0-18190 GCA_001599995.1 Ambrosiozyma monospora | reverse complement strand
ACCTAAAGCACCTAAGACTGTGGAGTATCTGTATTGCATTGTATGAGTTGTGTTGTGTGAGTTGTGTTTGGATTTCAAAGGATTTCAAAGGTATAATCAGTAACGAAAGAAGTAATTGAATTATTTGTTCTTGTTGTTGATGATGATGATGATGTTAGAAAAAGAAGTTGATAGTTTTTGGAAATATAAGTGGATAGGTTTTGGAAATATGTTTGAAAAGATGGGAGATATGTTGATATTTATATTGAATGGACAGTGAAAACTCCAAGTCAAGTTGATCCAACATTGCGTGTGTTATAGGCATCCAACACGATAATGAGCTATGAATCGTTGTCAGTAACGAAACCGAATTTCACTACTTGGGAACCAGCCACGACCAAATAGCAGCACATGATGAATACAGTTAATGGATGTTGGATTGTTGTGTGAAGAATGGAATCAGTGTGTGAACAAAGAAATCATGTATGGCAAGACATCCATCACCATGTGCACGTTCTCAGAAAAATGGCTGGTCAGTGAGTTGCAGCGTGCGCAGTACAACAGTTCAAGTTTAACGTGTCACATAACTCATTAATGACAGAGTCACTCGACCCTTGTACTTAGTGTTTCCCATACTGAATTCATGATGGAAAATGGTATAACATCAAGCTCTCTTATCAAGATAAACCTGGACTCTGGACCTTCTAAAGATCATCATCATCATCATCACGGCCATATCTCTTAAGGGATCTAGTTTCATGGCAGCTTAAAAGCTGAAAGCTAAAATTAGCACGCAATACTCGATCTCGGTGTTCATTTTATCTGTTTAGGACAATTGGCCGAACAAAGTTGCTGGGGTTAATTAGGTAAGCGCGTGAGCAAGGATTACGTAAACAGTAAGCTAGTAGTACTTCCCAATTCGGCATACCTTCCATCCATCCATCCATCCACTGGCAAGTAGTTGTCTTGCTCAATGCTCATAGTGCTCATAGTATCTAAAAAAACTGCCATGTCCCTCTTACCTCTTTTTACCCAGGTCTGTTATTCAATTGGCCAACGTTCAGCATTTCCGCACCACCTACAACCTCTCTTCCCCCACTCTCTGTTGTATCGTTTGACGTGACTATCAGCTGATACTGCTCAGGTTATCTACCAACTACATTTCACAGTCACAGACACAGAATAGAGTACTCCTGACACCTGTAATGAGTTTAGGGCTTCACCATTTGGCCAGTGGCAAAGTTGGTCTGTCTTAAAATTTTGCTGAAGTTCGGCCTATAAAACAATTGCCAGTTCCCTCCATCCTTCAAAAATTCAAAACCCAACTCTTTTCCCAACCTGTTGCCTTTTTTTTCTCAAAAACAACAACTTCCAGCCTTTCCTTATACAACATGCTCCAGTGCTCAACAGCTTATCACCATTGGTAATCATGACATGGTACTGACTTTGAATGTTTTGAATGCTTTCCCTTTCATTCAAACATATCCCATTGAAGTTTTGGAAACAATTGATTCATATTACGCTGCTCTAATTTGGTTGAAGCTGAATGGTATCGTGATCTTTCCAATACTCTGCAGTCCCTTTGCTCTATGGTTTCTTGAAAGTTAGATGTGGTCCACTGTTAGTAGGTACAACTGCTGATTCAATTGATGGTATGCCTGGTTCGAGCAGTTGTTAAGCTGGTCCCCTTGGTCTGTTGCAGCCGATCCTCAATTTCAACTTCATTTTACCATGGAATCTCCCCACTACTAGTTTATTGAACAGAATTCCCTCTATTCCTTTCATCATCATTGTTATTGCTATCAACTTAGAACATTCTTCCACCAATATTTCAGCTAGCTTTAAACTGTTTATGCTCTTTGGTGGTGTCTTTGGTCAAACTGATTCTTATATTTTTGATGGCATATATCTGCTGCTGTTTATTTTCCCTTGGACCCTGGACAGGACAGTCTCATCATTATACTCCGTTTGTTTGTCACATCCCTTCTGGCGTTCCCAAAGGCTTTCATTGCTGTTAAGACCTTTTTCCCCCGTGTTGCTGTCAAGAAACTTCAGCTTTGAGGTGAACCTTCTTGCATATGGATCTATGGTTTTTATATATTTGCTTTCTCAGTTACATCATTATTCTCACATATGTTCCAATCTCAAACCTTGTGCTATCGAATGTATGCGTGGTGACAAAGTTCATGGTTGCTGTCTTTTGCATGGTGGCACGCATAAGAACTTTGAACTACCCAAAATAATCAACATCCAAAGGCTGATGAGGATGATTTGTATGTGGAGGCATAAAAACAATGTTAAGGCTCACTGTTTTGCAATATTCAGAAAGTAGATGGTTGTCAAACATGAAGGGATATTTTTCCAACATCTGAAATACCCTAAAGTTCGAATTGAGAATCAAAGTGTCTGTGAAGTCTATTCTCAGCTGCTCCAAGTTGAAAATGTTGACAGTCAAGTAACAGTCCACCAATAACACAGCTGGTGCTTCTTCCATACTTTTTCCATACTGTTTTCTCTTCTTGTTCACCTGAAGAATAAAGCAGTTCTTGGTTTGGTGGTGGCTGTGGTTTCTTGGCCAAATTTTTTGAATGTCAAATTTAGCTATGGTAACTGTCGTAACGGTAAATAAAACTGTTATTGACTCAACATTTTCTTGATGTACTTATGCCCATTGGCTCATCGCATAGCATTGTTGTAATCGTCATCTTTATTAGCTTCTTCAATATGGAATTGCTGTTGTTCAAACATTATCATTTGAAACGATCTCATATGGCTTCAATGCTGTACCATCTTTACAAATCAACTCTGATTCTTAAAGTGCTTTTTTTTATTGCCTCCTTGACCTTCAATTCAATGGTGGCTTTTGGTGGAATAGACTGATTGGAACATAACCAGAAACACCGAAGTGGAAAATGTACATGTCACAGCTCCAGATATCTTTCAACCATTTTTACCCAATCTTTGAGGTTGTTCCATCAATGTGGAAGATAAATTCATCGGCAACTCCCTTGATAGCATCCAAATGTTTTTTTGCAGTGAGCTCTGATGGGTTTCTTTAGGTTATGTGGAAGATTCTAAGAAATTTGCTAATCCCATCTTCTGGTAAGTAGTTCTGATGGCAACGTTCTCAGTTTTTGATATGGTGGTTGTATGATGTGTGAAGTTTAATTGTGTGTTTGTCCAATTGAAGATTGATTTTTCTTTCATATCCGGCAAAACTCTTATTCAAATGAGCATTTTCACTCTTCAATTTCGCTAGATTTCTCTCATGTGATGAACACAGGAGACTATGTTTCTGCTGCACCACCTTGATTTGATTCTGAAGTTTAGTGATCTTCTTATTAGAACCATTCTTGATGATTTCACCACAGATTATTAAAGTAAAACTGAAAGTGAGGCGAACATATACATGTTGGTTCTCTCCTTGTGACTACTTTTTTTTTCTTTTTTGTTTTCTATCAATTTTGTATATTAATTTGAAATATTAAAGGTTGATCGAAAACTTGTGATTGGGGTAGTAAAACATACAGATCGGGATAAATAGAAAAGACTGTAGCACATGACGTGCTCATGATTTGTGAGCTAGTAGTAGGGATACGTGATTGCCAAGGCAACTCTGATCTTGATTTGTCTGTTTTCTGTACAAGCCGTATACTGAATGGTTGCGAGAAAGAATTACAATTGAGTTGAATAACTTAGCCACAAATAGAATATATTGATTTACTGAAACTATTAAGAGACAAGAGTCAGCTAGCTAGGTATATAAAAACAAACCTCCAGGGCCCTATATAATAAAATTTAATAATAACGAAGTGGCTCACAATTTTGAGTTAATTGAAGATTGATCTTTAAGAAAAAAGTTAACCAATTATAACTTCTTGACAACCTTAGCAAATTCAGTACCTTGAACCTTAGCAATTCTCAATTCCAATTCACTTGGTTGTCTAGAACCATCAGCACCAGCAATGGTACCAGCACCCCATGGAGTAGCACCATGGACTTCATTAAGGTTGGTAATATCTTGAAAGACAGGAGCAAAACCCAAAGGAACGTAAATCAAACCATGATGAACAAAGGTTGACAAAGAGTTGATAGCGGTACTTTCTCTACCTCCACCAGTACCGGTACTAACAAAGACACCGTATGGCTTTTGGTACAAAGCACCGGAAGCCCATAGACCACCAGTGGAATCAATGAAGGCCTTCAATTGGGATGGGAAGTTACCGTATCTAGTTGGGATACCAAACAACAAACCATCATACTTGGTCAATGTTTCAGCAGTGGCAATTGGGTACTTTGGCTTTGGTGGTGCATGTAATTTTTCCAAAATTGCAGGTGGCAAAGTTTCAGCAACTTGATAGATATCAGCTTCTAAACCACTGGTCTTGACACCAGCAGCGACTGATTCAGCTAATTTTCCAATGTGACCGTATAAGGTGTAGATGATAATCTGTTTGCATTGATGTTGATTGGAATTGATTAATTAAAGTTAGTATAACTGATCAGATAGCTTCAGAGTTGAAAAAAAAAGGCACACGTCTCAGAGGGATCAACATGCGGAAGACATCTACTCCGAGCTGGTGTTGTTCTGATCCCATTGATGATGATTGCCATTGAGTGGTATAGGTTTATGCAATTGATACATACTGCGACTTTGCTTCCCATTTTGTGACAATGAATTGAGATGATAAGTGTGAATTGAGTAGAAAGAGCAGAAGGGAACAAGTCAATTGAGTGATGTCTGATGGGGTGGGAACAGGGAGGTCTTTATACGACACGGCCAATGGCCAATTCCCGCAAGCTTGAGTATACCACCACATTCACTCACGTACACACTTACACACGCTTACACACAATTACGAGATCCAGAGATTTTAACTTTGAAGAGGAATTCAGCCAACAGCCGATGAACACCACAATTATTCCATGCATGTGGCCAGCCAAGCAGCAGATTCCTTTTCCAGTGCCTCAGTATTACTCAGTTGTCTCACTTAGTAAGAATCTGAGCAAGATTACACATGCTGTTTGTAAGATCTGGCAAAATTAAGCTAGTTCACAGTTCAAATTTGACTGCAAAATCTCACACTTCACAATCAATTGCTGCTAATGTTTTCAATTGAAAGCCTTGCGGATCACTCATGCCTTACTCATATTATGAATCGATTATTCGAAATTACCTCCACACTTTAACTTTGATTAGCAATGGGAACTCCACACACTGCCAACTGGACAATGGACAGCTGAGATGGTGTGCATTTTTTTGGAATTTATCACTCCTTCGGTTACTCGGCACTATCGGCTTGCCTATTCAGGCAATCCAATCGGAATAATTATTTCCAGAAACAGTAAATACTCCCGAGCTCAGAAATCTGGCATCGAGAACAGTGATTGATTGTAGGGTCCAGATTTCATACTCCAGTTTCAGGGTATGTTCAACATGCCGTCTCTTCTATCACATGCATCATCAACATCCCAGCTGAAATTCCAAAGCCGAAGAAGAAACATCAATATAATCACATGAAAAAAAAATTACATCATTGGACGTACTATATGATTCATTGAACCACCACATGAGCTCTGCTCAAAAGAACAGCAAATTGGCCATTCATATCAATAAGCTGTCTGCCATTGATGAAAATGATTTGTCTTAAGAAGCTCAGTACTACGTGGATTGAATCAAATGATATCCATTTAACATAAAGAGACTATGCCCACCATGTTACAAATCAACATTATGATCAACTACAGTCAATTTTGAAAACACAATCAAAACATTTTAAGGAGGCTATCCACTTTTCTCCAATGATTGAGTTTGATGTTCACATGGGGAAACTTACCCAACATACTTTGGTCATACATACATACTTCCCAGAAATTCCGGTGACTTTAATGAAACAGCCAATCAAATATCAATGTTCCAACTGTGAAAATTGGACTACATGAGCTAACAGTATTTGCTAGCAGTACATTTCGGACAGAAGTGCTTACATCAATTTCCATAATCATTGATTGATTGTTTCAACTCTAAGAAGGCATTTTTCTCATTTATGGAATGTCCTAACATCCAATCATTCTTTCGGGTCTGAAAGTGTTCAGACAATTTTACTGGTTTCCTATTTTACTCTCTGGGGTATTTCATGAATGCAGTTTATACATATGCGTAAATAGAAATCAATTTTCTGTATAAAGATCGATGTAGAATGCAACACAGTTGCAATAAATTATTTTCCAACAGCTCAACAGTCAGAAGAAAAAACAAAAAAGCTGACAACAATCACCATGATTGAATCAAATCATTCTTTTAGCAGCTCTAGCAAAATCCTCACCTTGACATCTAGCAATCCTCAACTCCAACTTTGAAGGCAATCTTGAACCATCCAAAGCAGCAATGGTACCAGAACACCAAGGAGATCCACCATGAACTTCATCAATCTCAACCAAATCTTCAAAAACAGGTCTAACACCCAACGGAACAAAAATCATTCCATGATGAATGAAACTACTCAAAGAATTAACACAAGTCATCTCCATACCACCTCCAATACCAGTACTCACAAACATACCGAATGGACGATGATGTAACACTGAATGACGCCACAAATCACCACTTGAATCCAAAAACTGTTTCATCTGGGATGGGAAGTCACCAAACCTGGTAGGTATACCAAACATGTAACCTGAGTAATCCACCAGTGTATCCAATGTAGCCAATGGATAATTTGGTTTTTCTGGAGCATCCATTACTCTCATCACCATTTCACTTGTCGTTTCTCGAACTTGGTATATGTCGGCTTGTAGACCTTGGGAATCGATACCTATCTTGATCTGTTCGGCAAGGTGGGCAACGTGGCCATATAGCGTGTAGATGATGATGGCTATCTTGCCGTTTGGTTGGGTGGAGTATTTCTTTCTTCTGGAGTCGGATTCAGTGGCCCTGCTGTATGTGAAAGGTTCATTGTAGGCTTTGGATGCTGCTGTGTTAGAATTGGCGTTGGGTTGTGAGCTGCCGGAGGTCGTTAATGCTGGTTGTAAACTTAAGTTGCTTGTGGAATGGTTGTTGCTACTGCTACTGTTTGTTTGGTGTTGGGTGAAATGTAAACTCTCTGTAGAATAACTTTCTGATGATTGTTGTAAACTCAAGTTATCTGTTGAGCGATTGACACCATTAGCAGATGAGGTATCATTTTGATGACGATGTTTGGATTTGATACCAAAGTGTTTATGTGAACGATGATTATCTTGCTGTTGTTGCTCCTGCTGCTGCTGCTGCTGATACTGTTGCTGTTGATATTGTGCTCTTTCCAAGTTTTCCAGACGGTGTTGCGCTGATAATGATGGAACTGGAGGTGTTGTAGAGGTTGGACTAGGTCTGAATGCTGATCTAGGTGGTGTAGATGACGTAAGAGGGGGAGTAGGTCTAGCAGCCGATCTACGTGGAGGAGGACCAATAGAGACACGGTTGGATTTTTTACCTTGACTTGGTTGACGTTGTAACTGATTTTGTTGCTGTTGTTGTAGTTGAAATTGATTTCCATAGTCCAGTTGCTGAGGCAATGGACGAGGCGAACTAAAAGGAGCAGGAGTCTTTGGAGGTGCCGGTGTAGTTGGAGTCAATGGGATAGAAGGAATAATTGGAGTAGCTGTTCTTGATGAAGTTGGAGTCATGGACATTGGTCTTCCATGTGATGAAGTTGGAGTTGGAGGATCCAGATCAGTTGATAAATTCAGTGGTGGTGGAGGATAAGCCAAAGGTAACGGTGGTGGAATGGCAGATCTGTCCAATTCGTCGTCATCTTCATCACCCATTGATAAGGACAAGCTTGGTTTAGGTGATGAATTTGATGCATGTCTTATGCTCTTGCTCTTATTTGATCCAATACTGCTCATACTACCTTTCTTGGAAGCTGATTTGAAACTTCGTGTTGGGGTAGGTGGTAAAATGGCAGGTTCATTATCTTCAAGCAACAACGATGGTTTACCTTCAGGCAACAACGAACTGTATTCAGAAGGACGTGGTTCATCAGCAACGGCAACATTATACTGTTGTGAAAATTGTAATTGCTGTTGCTGTTGTAATCTAGATCTTGAAAATGAAAATGAGTTCAAGCCTGATGATCCAAGGTTTGCATGATCTGAGTCTGAACGTTTCATTGATCCTGTTCTGTTCGTCAAGATTGAATCCGATGATGATGGTTTCTTCAAGATGTAATGACGGGTGTTGTCTTTCATCATCTTTTCTTTTCTTTTTCTGGGTGGTACCTTAACTTGTCGATTGTTCAAAGAATGAAGAAAAAAAACTGATCAGATGGCTATGTGAAAAATAGATCTAGTTAAAGCTGTGGGGTGCCAACTAGACACTATGGTAATTTGTTCGTTGATGTGTATGTGTAAAAATTATTATAACAGGGATGCCTCGACTAATGAAAGAAAAGAATTCATGTTCATGAGTGAATTGGAGGGAATGTGGGACGTTTTATATGAAAAGACCATATATCCCATCTTTCGATAAGATCGAACTATAATATGGTTGCAAAAGTAGTCAACGACGCATGTTTAGTTGTTCCTGTTAAATGATTCGTTAAAACATCGATAGTCACCGTCGACCGATCGTCAAAAGCCCATTGTTTATAGCTTTGCATGAATGTTGGGAGAACTGTTTGTTAATTAAGTTTGTGTGATTTGGTGTATACATTTGCCGAATTAGTTCAAACGAGAGGCGGATAGAATCAGAGAAAACTGGATCTTCTTGAAAAAGATAAATTTTTGGGCAAGACTACATCATCTTCTAAAGTTTCAATGTTAAACGACGCAGGTCAAACAACTACACATGAATACACTGAATAACAGTATCTTCAAATGAATAGCCATGTGGACATAGTTAATGATATATATAATATTGTTTTCTCCGAAAAGACAATGAATCAGTACAATTTTTTTGCGTACAAATTGCATTAGAACACTTTATGGGCCATATCATCTGCGTGGAGGTTATTATGTTACGCAATTGCTGACCTAATCCTGAAAAATGTGGCTGCTTGTGCTTGTTCACAATGGTGCACGGGTGACCCAACTAAGCAGAGACCGGAATTCGCTTATAAGTATGCAACCGTTGAAACGTACTGAGATTTAAGATTCAAAGAAGTTTTCACGATAATTTAATATATTGCTGAACAAGTACTATGGAGTTTGTAGGGACCAGGGTTAATAAATTAAATATCAAATTTAAAATTAAAAAAGTTAAAGAATATTAAGAAAAAAAGTTAAGAATTTGTTGCATTCAAAAATGCAAAACTTAAATAATGAAGCGTGAAAATTCATAAACAAAAAAGGAGGGTAGAAGCTATATGATTAATAAAGCTAATTGTAAGGATATCAATTGGATGATGATGATGATGATGATGATGGATATAAAAATGCAATGTGAGGATGTGATGATCGAATAATTAAAACTTGAAAATGAAACTTGAAATGGAGGAACGAAGTAGAACTGAAAAATTGATGCTAAAATTGGAAATTGATGAGAGAAAGGAAGACCATTGATAAAACTTGGGACAAAGGGAAAACATAAGAGAAAAAAGAATAATAAGAAAACACATTAAAAGAAATAAAAGAAAAAAACAGGGTTTGAATGACTGGAATTAAAATTATTAATAAAATGAAACATTGAAGGGAGGGAAACGGGTTATAGAATTGAAACATTGAAGGAAGAAGATTAATGAATGTGGATTGAGTGAGGATCTCAATATTGGATGGATGAGTAATTAAGAACGAATGAAAGGCAAAAATGCAAATGAATGTGGGCAGAAACGACAAAATGGGAAAGAAAGAAATGCAAGGTGGGCGTATGGAAATTTGAAGATTCGAAGGAGATGACAAGACGATGAAATTGCAAAATGAAAAGAAAGCAACCAAACAAAAAATGACAAAGACAGACAATGAAATAACACCAACAAAAAAACAATCAAGAAATGCCAACAGCAGCTTAAACACCAACAAACAAACCAGCTTGTTCAACACGAGCCAAAACTTCTCTACCGAACTCACCAATCTCTTCATCATCATCCTCTTTATCTTTATCAATAACAGCATCACTGCCACCATTGCTATTGTTGTTGTCAACACAAGTAGCCTCACTCATATTCGAATCCGCATGTCTATGACTAAACACAGGACCACGAATAACAGGCAACTTCAAAGAATTCGTAGCTTTCATACCCGTCTTACCTTCGGCATCGCAATCAACTGGTGTAAATGAAGCCAATGTCTTAGTTGACGAGATACTTGATGTGTCAATATCATCTTTCATAGGCTTAGGACTAGGTATTTTCTCAACGGCAGAGTACTCTGATGTTGGTGAATCGGCGTTGAATGCAGCGACTAAGTTATCGAATTCTAAAGATTCTAGTTGTCTTGTTAAAGTGTCGATGTCGACACCGTCCAAATCTAATTCGGAGTCAACGAATAGTGGTAAGCTGAAACTACGTCCGTGTGCTTGACCAGCGATTGGTGAACATGGTGCAGTTTTGGAGATTGCTGGTGGTGGTGTGGTTGGTGATGGTGTTAGAGAGACTAGTTTGTCTGTTGAGTGGTTCACGTTTAGGTTGTATGGGT
This sequence comes from Ambrosiozyma monospora, assembly GCA_001599995.1. Taxonomy (NCBI): domain Eukaryota; kingdom Fungi; phylum Ascomycota; class Pichiomycetes; order Pichiales; family Pichiaceae; genus Ambrosiozyma; species Ambrosiozyma monospora. The sequence continues at coordinate 7,600 of BCIP01000053.1, read as the reverse complement.
CTAATGATGTTGATCTCTTATGAACACGGTTTGGGGTGTTGGGGTTTGAGCTGGTGTTGGTGTTGATGTGAAGTGATGGAACATGAGACGTTGTTGTAGTGGAAGACATGAATGAGATTGGAGTTTTTTGTGTAGCTGGAGCAGACTGTGGTCCTTGTTCTGTTTCCGCCACTGAATCAGATTCAGAAGAAGGTGTGATTATACTTAGTTGAGGTCTTCCATTCTTACCTTGAGTCTTCAATCTATACAAAGACGCAGAGTCAACCGTGGAATAATCGTACTTGTTATAAGGCACGACATAGATTCCTGACTCCTTGGAGTAAATTGACACCGCGGTGGAATTAATGTTGGTGAGCTTAGGTAATGGAGGATACACCGATGATGAAAAAGACGCTGCTGAGGATGGTAGTGGTGGGTAAATTGATGAACTTGTGGTGAAGTTGGTTCTTGTAGTGTATTGTGAGGAGTTGAATGGTTGGTTACGTTGTGCTTGAAACCGGCTACGGGATGTGTAGATTGATGAACTTCTTCTGTAAAGGGATGTTGTTGTGCTGTATTGGTCGTATGATTCATCTTGCTCTGTTGTTGTTGGTGAGTCGGTTGTGCTTGTATTTGTGTTTGTGGTGTTTGGTGAGTTGGTTGAAGGAGAAGGAAATTCGAAATTTTTCTTGGAATCTAAGTCATCTATTGAAATGGTGATGTTACTGAATCTATTGTATTTTTTCTTTATGATTTGACCAGCTGGATCACGCATGATGACGGGATGCATAGCCAATGGGTTATTTCTCTTTTTGTTTAAAATTGGACTTCTTCTCTTGCCATTAACTGGACTACCAGTACCAGTACTGGTGGATGTGGTAGTAGTACTACCATCAGTGGCTTCATCAGTTAGTTTTTTCATTTGTTCATCAACTTCAGCCATTTGATCTCTTAACATTTGTTCAGCAGGTGAGAAATGATAATCTTTGATTGATTCCATGATTGAATTATTATCATCTGATTCAGATTCGGATTCTTCAAATAAGTTATTTTTGGAATCTATCGTGGAACAACCATCCGATGATGAAGATGAGGAGACACTCACTGAAACGACATCGACTATAGGTGTGGATTTAGTTTTCGTTGATGTTGCTGTTGTTGTTTTCAGAGTTGAATTAGATGATGTGAAATGTGGTTCAGAGTAAACTGAAGAAGATACCGTTCTGGTTGATCTTGCTCTTGATGCAGTTGGAGTTGAGTCATTTGAGTCAGCTGTAGATTCAGTTGGAGATATAGGCAATAGGAAATCAATGTTTGGTTGGTTGTAGAAAGTGTTGTTGTTTAATGAAGCTCTTCTTAGTTTATTGAATAGAGGATTTAGAGTCTTTGCAATCATTGATTTTCTGTTGTTTTGATTTTGTGATGATGAATTTATGTAAGATTCAGATTGAGAACGGGTATGAGGTCTAGTACGAGGAGGGTCTAAGAAGGATAAGTTGATTGGTTGAGAAGAAGGATAAGTGACTACTCTTAGAGTGGAAGGAGTGTGATAGGAAGTTGCGGAGTTACCCAATTTTTCGAAACTGCGTCTTGGGGAATTGGAAGTAGAAGTAGAAGTGGAAGTGGAGGTGGAAGTGTTTGTGCTTGATATGAGAGCCATGATGGATGATGGATGTGATGATGGGTATTGAAAATAAATAAGTGAAAGGAGAGGAAGGAAAATGGGAGATAAAGTTGAAGTGTAAGTGTTAGTGGAAGACACTAGAAATGAAGAGATGTCTTATGATGGAAGGAAGGAACAAAACGTAAAATTGAAGTTGAAGGATTAAATTAAGCCAACACGAAAACACAAACAGAAATAGGAGCTAGATTCAGATAGAAGGAAATGGAATTATGGGTATTCTTATAAAATTAGTACGACTACTACTAGTAGAGTACTGAGTAGTGAGTACTATACGATCACGCGCAAATCAAAACACAGCAGACTTTCAATGCTTCGCAGTACACAAGTAAATAAGCACACAAGCACACAAGTACACAGGCACACAGACACAGCATTTGATTCGGCAACGCGATCACACACAATATAATTTTATATGGAGTCCAGTTCTCACTCGGCAGACGCAGACAGCTCTGGGTCAGGCCGTGCGCGCAGGCAGTCCGTGCGTGCGTGGGTGGGAAGTACAGGGCAGGGTGCCACTGGGCTGCAGCGTGCCTTACAGATCTATTACAGATCTATTTAGAGTACATGAGAATTGCACAACAAGCCTAAGCGTTTAGGCACGAAAATCTCTGACCACAAGCTAGTGGACTAGCATGCGTTTGAAACAATTGACAAACAATAGACAAAAACTTCGGTGCATTCCTTCCGCTGTACCACGCCAGCTGCTGAATCCTACCGGGCGAGTTTTGAGTCCTACCGGGACAGCTGAGTCTGGGTGCACTGAATTTCGAATTTTGACCAAGGAAATAGAGCTGGAAAAGGACACGCACTTGTTTTTTCGACCTCGTTCACTCGTTTTCCCCTCTCTTGCCCCGTCTCTTCTTCCTTCAGTTCCCTATTTCACCACCAAATCACCTTTGAAACCCACGATATATCCCTAAAAATCCCTCCATGCACTCCAGACACCTCAGTCACCCTAGGTATGCCCTTTTTTACCGAAAAAACGCCCTCTTTTCAAAGATTTCCGACCATTCTAGATACTAACAAAAAAAAAAATCAACCAAATTGAAGAGAAATCCATCTGACACATGAAATCACCACAAACACCAATGTTGTAACAATCAAAATGATGATCAATCTTTGATTAAATTGAAAATAGGACATGACGATTGTCAAATTACTTGCTGTTCCATTCTTCAACTTTTCAAAACAGACAACAACAAAAAACATACTTTACCAATGGACAACAACTACCATTATCGGTATCAACACTGGGAAAGTCTCCTGTAAGGTTGCTGTCTTCATATTCTTACTCATCTGCTTATAAATGGATTGCTTCATTTTTATATTTAAAGTTCAACGACATATGTAACAGTTACAAAATCCCTCATCAATCAATCAGAGACAAAAAAGAATAAAGTAGAAAACCAAAAAATGAGAATAGTGAAAGATTCAACTCAAATGAAACAACAAACAAGCTCATTGACCGAAACAAGAACAAGACACCAGTTCAGCCAAATCTTCTTCTCTTTTTGGACACCACAGGTGAAGGTTGAACATTTTGTTGTTGTTGGTTCTGGCCTGAGTTTGTAACTTCTCTAAGAGGTGGTCGAGTCCTGTTGAGTTGAAGGTTGTGTTGCTGCTGCTGTACTCTTCGTGCTGGATCCCTATAAACACTGAGCTGCTGTTGCTGTTGATGGTGATATTGATAGTGATAGTGCTGTTGCTGTTGCTGTTGATGGTGATATTGATAGTGATAGTGCTGTTGCTGTTGCTGTTGATTGATAGGTATTTGCATAACTGGAAACTGGCCCAATTGGGTGTGGTGTCGATGTTGTTGTTGGGTAATATTTCCAGTTCGAGTTTGATGTTCTTGTTTTTGTAGACGTCTTGCTTCTCTTGTTCTAAGTTTCTTGAGTTCACGTTTTTGATCTGTGTTCGTTTTAGTCAGCCTGTGTATTTGTCTCTTCAGTTCTATATTTTCCTCATCTTTCTTGATTATTATTCCAACAAGTCTATCTTCATTCACCTTGTAAATGTTTTTTAAATATTTTATCCGCCTCTGCAATTCCAGAACCTGCTGGGTTGGATGGACTTGATGTTGCGTTAGTGAATCGACTTGATGTTGCATTGGATATGGATACACTTGCTGTTGCTGTAGTGGTTGTTGTTGTTCTTGAGGATATTGAACTTGCTGTTGAGCTTGGACTGTTTCTTCATCCTGAAAAGGATGCACCACCCCTAACCCTTGTGCAGTAACTTCTTCTCCACCATCAAAAGTAGAGGACCTAGAAACAGGAGGCGAATCTTCAACATCATTGAAAAGGTTAGGATACTTGACCTTCATTTTGGACTTGTAATGAGATAGTGCTCTTTCTTCTATGTCTGTCAGCTTCATATTCTCCTGCTTTTTAACAGCATCAACAATTGCAGCTAGCACATGAAGACAAGGAACACCTTCACCATGACTTTCCTTATAAGGACAAAATCCATCCTCAAGAGTGCACTTAAATAAATCAGTGGACATCTCATGTGCCCTTTTCTTTCTTTTGTAGCTGGTTCTTCCAAGGTTTGAGGCTCTTTGAATCTTCCCCGCGATCTCATCATAAGCATCTTTATTCTCAGGAATGTTTAGATTGCCAAGCATGAAATCGATTATGATGGTACTCTTGTATCTGTGATCAGAGTCCCAATCCCAACTGAACTTCTTAACAATCCTTCTCAAGGTGCAGAACCATGAGAAAACAGACAAGGTGGTTCTACCACCCATACCATTCTTGGGGTGCTTGACCATGTTGTGGAAGACTTCTATTGCCTGTGAGGATGGCCTCTCAAGTGCCTTACCCGTCCTGAACCTCAAACACCATTGATCGTGATTCAAAAAGTACCCTATTAGTGTTTCTAAGCACTTATCAGGTTTAATTGAGTCATTTTTGGAGTGTTTACCAGGCTTGATAGTTGGAATTGCTTCAATCAAATTTTTGAACGAAACAAGGGCACGTTCAGCATTTCCATACATCACTCTTCTCAATAACGTGACAACCTGGATACGCTCATTATCGCTTTCTCCATCTTCTGGTAAAACGTATTCTTCAGGTGCTGCATTTTCTGCATCTTGTCTATCTTCATCAGCACCTCTGTCATCATTGGAATTGGCAATAGAAGTTGCATTGGCTTCATCAACATTATCATTAACTAGTACATTGGCAATAGAAGTTGAATTGGCTTCATCAACAGCATCAATATCACTATGAGTAACTACTTGCTCCTCTTCATCATCATCAACATTGCTACCTCCAATTGAGTTGGATACTGTTCTCGTGCCATGAAGTACATCACCTCTGATAGCTTCGACATCACCTAAGCCAGATGTCCCAGAATATTGGATTTTATCAACGGTATCAACTCCAAATCTCTTGCCAATGACCACTGATTTGTGCCAGGTACAAAATAGAATCTTGGATGAAGTAGGAAACAAATCAGGGGAAATGTAAGCAAGAAATGCTTTCTTCTGAAGTTTCTTGAGTTTAGGATCACTTGAGGAGTTGATAGATCCAAAATACGTTTGAATAATGTCGGCCCTATTGTCTATGTTTTCTTCAATGAACAACTTTCTCGCCACTTTGGAATTATCAGCCAAACCAAACCGATCTAAAAAAAACTTCTTGATACCACTGATTTCTCCAGAACTTTGATCAATGATGATATGAACAATGTTTTTCAAACTAAGTTCCGGGGAAATCTCTTGTGCACAGTCTTCCAATAAGTTCAAAAGCTGGCAAACATTGTTTGTACCTTCGCCTCCTTCAGACAAAATGGAACAAGGCACATAAACTCTGTTACGGTTGACAAAACCAATGTTACCCATTGCAACACCTTTCGTAACAATTGGCTTGAAGGTGAAATCCAGGTAAATAACACCCTCTTTAATCATCGCTCTTACAAGTGATTTGCTTATATGGCAAACACCATGTCTTTCCTGATTGCCAACTTGAAAAATGAATGGTTCAACCTTGTATTCCCCAGAGTCATCTTTGTCTGCCAACATCTTGTGGTAATCTTCAATAGCACGCTGAAGTTGGATCTTGAACCCATTTGATTCTAATATTCTGTCTTCCCCAATTACTTTTGTGATATTAGTCATAGTATACTGTTTGAATGAACAGATAAGCTTATGCACAGCAGTGTTACCAGAAATATCCAACTTATCTAAAAATTGATTTAATTGGGTCTGAGAACTACCTAGAGGCATACCGCTTGAAAGAATGTAAGAGAGCAGTTTCGTAAGAAATATAGGAGTGTTCTCCAAATAATTTAAACCTGAGTCTCCATTGAAGTGATGATTATGTTGGCCCGTGCTTTTAATGGATAGAATGTTTCTTTGGTTGTCGAACGTGATAATGTAAGTTACCGGACAGTGGTCAATCTTTGACTTATTCAGGATGGATATAGAGGGAACACGTCTACCTGTTGAATCACCAGATGATGAAGAAGAAGAAGAAGAAGAAAAAGAGGAGGAGGAGGAGGAGGAGGAAGAAGAAAAAGAAGAAGGCCTTTTGTAGTTCTTGCAAATGAGATACAAAGTTGGGGTTGAATTTCTTTCGTAATTGGCAGACCTTATTTTGAAAATGCCATTAGTACCGTATGCAAATTGCATAAAAAGGAAAAACATAGTAGGAGAAAATTTATATGTTTGATTTGGGTTGCTGATGATTTTCTTCATCAACTTCAACATTGCAGCAATTAAATGGATAGCGTTTGCTGTATCATTCATCAGAAGTTCAAGAAAGATTGGAGACACATCCAAGTACTTGAAAGTATTGAGAAGAACACGAGTAGTTGATTTGGCTCTAATACCCTCAATTTGGTCCTCCGACAACGTTTCAAGTAATCCATTGAACTTCCGTGTATGCTCATCAATGAATTCAAGAAGCTCATGGTATTCCTTGAATTTGGACTTTTTGACATTTTTTGTGTTAGAATCGATTGAATCTGTTGTGTTTGTGTTAGAATCGGTTGTATTCGAATCAATTTCCTCCTGTTCAGCTTTACCATTAATTTCATTAAGTGCAGCTTGCGAGTTCATGAATAAATTATATAAATCCTTTGAAGACTCATGGAAGAGCTGGATGATTTCTTTACCAACTAGAGCATCAGCATCGCATTCACTTGGGTCTATTGGTGTAAGCTCGTTCATGAATTTTTCTGGAAAGCGGTTTGGTGTTGAAGAACAATTATTCGGTTGTGCCATGATGTGTATATATATTCAAAGAGTATGAATCTTGATAAATAGACAACGAAGTGTGTGTGTGTGTAATACTTGATACTAAGTAGTGTTTACATTCCACAAAAGCATTGAAAAATATTGGAGAATCTCTGCTGTTGTTGTTTTCGCTTTTACAGAACGCCCAGTGACTCAATTTTTTCCAAAAAAGCACTGCCAGAAAGCTGACGTAAAGCTCATCATTTTGCTGGTAAGCACAAGAATAACAGAATTGCAGAATGGTACCAATTGGTGATGATAACTTACAAGCAAGGACGCGTGTTGGTTGGTACGACGCGTGAACGGTGTTCGTGTCGTGTCGTGTTATGTAGAAGCTCACACCAAGGTGGAGCCCAATTGGCCCTCCTTGGCCGGCCGGCGGCAGCGGGACCACCTGCCTGGTGATCGATCACCAGGCTGCTCTATATACGGGGGGCCTGTCTCGTCTCAGTCCAGTCCAGTCCAGTCCAGTCCAGGCCAGGCGGCGGCCACCAACCAACCAACCAACCAACCACGGGGAGACAGCGGGGGAGAGTATGCATAACACATGCATAACCTGCAGCTCAGAGAAGCTTTTTTAGTTTAGTTTGTGGTCAAACACTAACAATTTTTGTTCTGCGCCGCACATTAATTGTTTTTTTACTTTTTTTTTGCCTAACAAAATTTTGGATTTGTTGTGCACTTTTAATGTACTC
>BCIP01000052.1:54513-108735 GCA_001599995.1 Ambrosiozyma monospora | reverse complement strand
TTCATAGTGAGATCAACTAACTTCGTAATCTTTTATTAACTTTGAAAGTCTAATAAATTAAAATTCCACTTTCTTCTTTGCAGTCTGCCGAGTGCTAAAACCTAGTTTCAAATTGTTCCCTGTTTCGGTTGCTAAATACCATTCTGAGCCATTTCCAGCTCACATCACAGCACAGCTAGCGTACACCTTGCACACCTTGCACACCTTGCACACCTTATAAGTACACCGGGTGGATTTTATCTCCCGACTACCGCTTACAGTTTTTTAAATGGACGCTTCGTGTAATTTGTGTTGTTCTTTGCATGAGTCAGGCGGCTCAGTCAGTCCATGACGTTCATTTCTCTATGCCCGCACGCCCGCATGACCGCAACCTGTTATGTGCGGATTGTACGAGCCTCATACTTGCTAACAGCGACTTGTTTATCAGCTTGCCGTGCTGCACTCCATACATGGTGATGCATACATAGAAACCTGGACTTATGATCGAGACTGTGTAGAACACCATATTTGTAAAACACTTATAAGCCGTACTAATTCGTTTGTGTAAACTTCAAGAATTATACAACATGCACTGCACATTTAGTCATTTTCTCTGCATATATTTTAACTGTTAAGACTCAACGTACTGTCAGAATCATCTAGAGGCTCCTTTTAAGTTTTACCAGTTAACTAACTAGTAAAGCCATGCGCTGTGGTACTCGTCGCTGTAAGCAGCTGTACGTATCTTAATTTCTCAATATTTTTATTTTAGTGCGTGATTTGAAAGGAAATCAAAATTTTCAAKATATAGATAAGTGGAYGGTGCCGGGATATATGGGATATGGATGTCATGGAGAAAAGGTGATGGGGGAAATGAGAATCAAGGTGGTGCAAGCATGTATCGAACATCAACAAATTAAGCACACACGTGATGGTCAGGGTATCTTGCATCTGAAAAAACTCAACACACTGACACTCAAGTACTCAAGTAGTACATGTCATGATTCAGGGGCCAAGACCCGTTATAGATAGACTTCTAAGTTCTCAGTATCAACTTTGATGTTAAGTGTGGGGGAGGAACATATGTTCAAGGTTGTTCAACAGCATCTACAAATAGATCGATCGATCTGTTGATTCCATTGATTTTAACTTGCCACCTGCATAGACTTCAGGCTCTCAGAGTATACGTCCGGCCACCATGCACGCCAACGATCGATATTGAGCGTACCCATCGCTTGCGGCCTAGCTGGTCTACATTGTCTCTACATTGTTCACAGAAGTTGCACAATAGTCGCAAGCCCATATATATGCTCCTGAAAAATGCAGCAGTGCTTGTACGCTGTACCAGAATTACCTGTACCACAGAACACGTACCACACAGATGATATATAGATCGAGAGCGCATAGAGCAGACTGTAGACTGCTGTCTGTGCAGTACCTGTACACAAGAACCAATCGGCTAATATAGCTAATGTTACATACGTGATAATGGATATCGATCGATCAAATTTCAATCTGACGTTAATGACGGAATGACATCCTGAATCTTGCGCCGACGACACACAGATCTCTAAAGAAATGAAGGTAGATCTCTGATGAACCAGACACCCGCGTATTTACGCTGTGCGTATACCCGTTACTCATGTAAATTTAATTGACGTACTCGAGAGACAAGAGTCCAGACACGTCAGAATCCCAAGTAATTAACATGTTAACATGCAATCAACAACAAGATCATGGAATCGATATATGAGTACAATCAAGTTCAAATTCCAAATATGTTACATCTAGGGAACAAATGTAAGAGTCTGTCTCTCATGTCATACTCACGCGTACACAAGCTCACTTACTTGATCCTTTTCTATTTCTATTTTCCAAGATATCAAAAGTTCGCACATGTGGGTTTGACCTTTCAAAAACATGACGATCTAGCTGAACCACCTGAAACCTAGAATCTTTTGATTTCTTCTTCAATTCAAAGTCTCGACTAACAGTTCCCGAAAAGTTTTTGAAATATTCATCCCTGATTCCCTTACAATTCACCCTATATCACGTGAAYTTCCTTACTCGGTGTGCGATAACAACTTGTGACTAGACTTTTGTACTGACTCAATAAGYCCAAAACAGATCAAAATTTTATTTTTAACCCTTGTTGAACATTCTGTTACGGTTATCATTTCGCATAAATGACATTCTTTTTCAAATCTAATTTGCTTATACATACAGCTGTCCTGAATGATTATGGGCCATGGCCCAACAATTAAAATTGAACTACGTGACAATAGTTAATATATGAGGATACCGCTTAACCAAATTTGATTTTGGTACGCTGATCACACCCAATTTGCCAATTTACCAATTGGAGAATTTTAGAAATAGAAGGTTGAAACCTTATTTCACTTGCGGCAGCTCCTTTTTAATTCCGGATTTGGAAATACAATGCCCTACCACTTAAGGTGGCGCGTATTATGTATTTACTATTCAGCCATTCTTTTGCCTGTGTCAGCGAATAGAAACTTCAAAGTTTATTTGAAATTAGTTGCGAACAAACCTAAATTGTATGTATATGAAAGAGAGAAGAAGTGCATGTACGTTGTTGTTGATATTTCGTTCCCTTAAACATATTCTCCTCCAGAGTTCATGAATCATATGACCATTTGGATCCTTTTAATAGTACAGATCCGGGTTCGTTAAATTAAATCAAAACGAGTCACATGAATGCACCATTTCACAGCATGGCTGTTGCTTGCACAAGTAAAATAGTATTCAACAGAGGAGAAAAAAATGAAATGATGGCCTAATTTTTCTTCACTTACACCTATGTAGTTTTTTTTAAATTTGGAATTCTAATGCACCCATAATATACCAGTACTGAGCATTGAGCACTCCTTAATAAGTGCATGCACATGTAGAGGAATTAAATTTTGAATTTCAAAATTGCCGAAAGGTAAAAATTCAAAATTGGATAGAGTTTCCCTAAGTTAGCTTCTCCATAGAATAGTGTTTAAGTTTGGCTTTTGTTTGCTTTTACTTTTGAATATGTTACTTTCAAAGCTTATCACGCTTTTTTCCAAATTTTCACCTTTTTTCTTCCATGCCTTTTCTTCTGTCGGCCAGCAATTAATGAAACTTTGTTTACTTTCTGGCCGCCCCCCCCCCCCAATTACGTGAGTCAACTCCTCCTGAGTGCTGTATTGTTGACCTCGGCTGTATATTTATATGGGAGTAGTACGATCGAGTACGATCAAGCTGGTTTTGAAGTAGAAGGAATCATTGTGTAATTGGTGCATAGAACCATCGGTTGAATAATAAACATCAGCCCATATTTTATGGAGTGACAATGTATCACTACAATAGTATCAGATAGGTACGCGTTCGTTGTATTCACTGGAACCCGGCCCTTTGATATTCTTTCTTTCATGCGCAACACCGTCAATACTTGCACGACAATTGTTGAGCTCACAGGGCCTGCACCATGCACAAACTAACACAAGTTACAACATATGCAACTCAATTTCAACTTTCAGCTCAGACAATCGTATATCTTATATCTGGGGCTGTACACCACCCACACATATGCGTAAGTGAAAACCATATGAACAAGAAACAATCGAGCTGGACAAAAGCAAATCGTATGTATGTACGCTGTAACCTGTGTGCACCTTTTGTGTGGCCATCACATCATGTACGAATTAAGTTTCTTCTCTCTTGCACCAAAAAAGTTAAATACCCCATCATTCATCATCTTTTAAGAGTATCGCCTTCCTAGTTGGGCGTTTTAACTATATAAGCTTCTCGYTATACAGAATTTCACTTTTCATGGTCTTCAATTCAAAATTATCCTTTTTCTATTGGCCCTTAAAGACTAAAGTTAAAGGYTTTCAAAGTGAAAGTTACAATACACACACTTTGTAAAGCTAAAACTTAATATATACGACATTCTAGCAATATTGAAAAAATTGAAAAACAAATTTCAATCGATATCATCAATTGACTCCTGCAGCACGTTTCCAATTTGAGCATTTTACCATAACATCGAACCTCCATGAAATTGTCATTTTTGTTATCTATCTTCTATGCAATTTGATCATTGATCATCTCGGCCAGTCAGTACCATGCTTGGAATTGTTTTTTTTCAAACAATTCAATCTCTTCACGATCTCAAACTGATGCATATTTATGGGTTTCTTACAAGTGGTATTTGGCTCGGCCGTGCTTGCCAATTAAGTTAGAGTATAGCATGTGAACCTCTCATTATTCAGCGCCCCTATATATAGCGTTTCAAAGTTACATGGGCCGCCTATATAATAAATTCACAGTTTCACATGAGTGCAGTCAAAATTCAGGGATAGTTTCCTAAGATAATAAAATTATAGAACTGCGCACGTACATGTATAACCATGATAGTATTCAGAAGTCAGGGGCACTTTCAAGACCGGTACGCGTACGTGTCCATCTCCTCCTATACGCGTAACACATGCATAGCTATATAGGCTGAATTAATTTCAAATTAATTTACTTCGGATATGTTTCTTTCAAAAATTATGATATTTCTATTTTAGTTAGTTTCATTTTTAGTTTATGCTTCATGGAAACTATGTAGGCGGGCCATGGGTGGAGCTATTCAGCTTAGACTTGAAACTCGATTTGTACGTTGGAAAACATTTTTTTTCGTTCTCCTATTCTGTACTGTTGGTGGAAAACGATTATTTCTAAAGTGGTTCTATATTACTAATTTGATCAAATCATGTGTCTCTCTACGTACATACTTTTCACTGTGATTTAACTAGTGTTTTTTTTTTTTGAGACTTTTAACTTACTCATTATCACATTCAAGAGCTGTATAAAAGCTAGCTTATACATGCACTACTTTAATCAACGTTGTCAACTATCTTGAAATCTACTTTCTCGTTAGCTGAAAACCAAGAATCATCAGTTTGCCCACAAATGCAATAAACATGCTTCTGTCCGTCGCCCCCAAATTGCCTTAAAATTTAATATAAGCTGAGTTTAAATAACAAGGAAGAAAAGCTAATTCTTTAAACTTAGACGTTGGATCATATTCCTCATGAGCTGCACACAAACTAGTTCTTTAACTATCTGGACTAATGATCTTGCTTGTTTAGAGTTCATGGATAGAAATTTACTAGTACTATATAAACGTTTAAGTTTTTGCACTTATATAAGGAATGAGTTTGATAAAAAGACACGCGTCCAAACTTGAAATTATCCCCAATCATATAAACTGTCGCGGGAGTAGAATCGCGATATCAACTATCGGAGTCGGAGTAGTACCTCTCAGCAGCGCAGTGTCGCACAGATATGTATTTGGAATGCAGATGATTGGATCATTTTCAGCTTTTAGAACGCCCCTATAATTTTCGTATGCAGATGTGGGCCCACTTACGTATCTCACCGTAACTTATTGGATCCAAAATTAGCTGGTAAACAAATGGCCATATTAAGAAAGGGAAGATTGTAACAAAATTCTCTGTAGTATATAGGATAGAGGAGAGAAATTTGTTCACAAAGGAGGGAGTTAGACTAGAAAAAATGATGATTACGTGATAACCGAAAATTCAAATTCAAAATAGCCTGAGAGCCGCGTTATTAGCATTATCTCCGCGAGTGCTGGAGAAAGTTGAGGTGCTAAAATGGAAGCTTTAAATCCGGTTTGTATATAAGGGTTGAACCGACTTGATTGAGTTTCGCAGCTATTTTTCAGCAGCATCGGACGTGTCAAAACTGTGTACACTTCACTTGTACAAAAAACTACTGAAGTAGGTAGTGGTGTTAAAAATATACATTGTCATAGTCATACATATAGGTCTATCTTTCATCCACTCTCAAACCTGTTGCGGACTAAATTTTACAAACTAAATTTTGGAGAAAAAAACGTACCATAAATATCAAATTGCATACTCCATCGATGAATCGATGAAGAATATACGGTGCATATGTTTAGGTGAATCCTACTTGATAAGGTACAACATCGGCTATTCATCAAAAAATATAGTCCTAGTACTAAATGATAATGATCAACAATCAACTATGAATATTATGAGCCATATGAGTAGTGATGTTGACAAAATGTATATGCAATAGAAAACGCCTGTGTGTAGAGAGTATGTGCATATAACAGCTTTCGTCAATATTAGTCCTCTAAACTGCATCACCTACAATACAACCATGACTATATTCTTAAATAGTCCTATAATTAGCTCATACATAATACTAGCTAATCAATTTGCAGCTCGCCACAGTATATATATGCTCAAATTCAAATTGCTATACATCAGCTATGAATTGATTGAAATAATGATCAATCAAATTGCAAGAGCTGGAGTTCGGTGTTGGACCAGGTCACATGGGCTTCATAATCAATACTCAGCATGTATACTATRTATGCGTGGAATTCACTGGAAGGGTCTTAGACTCTTAGCTCATACATATATTGATATTAAGATATTAGGTTTGGGTTCTATCTAGATGTCTCTTAAGCAAATAGGGTATACCATGCGAATCGCTGCAACTGTACAAAACCTAGCGATGTATATGTCGCCGACTGCCACGTACATGTCCTCTTGATGAGGTCACTAACTTCGGATCTTCTGGTAATATAAACGATTGTTACATTCACCTATATATTATTTCGAAAGATATTCATCCACTAAAAATTATTGTTAACTTGATTATAAATCTGATGATGTTGAAGCATCTTCTGTGCTTTGTGATTTCTTTTACCCTTTTAGTACATCACCGTCAGCGCGTGCGCTCGAGACTGACTTTATATCGAACCGAGCTCTGATTGTTTTAAGATTAATTCGAATTTTCGATTTTTTTCGATGCGTCAATTATTTAATTTGTTTCTTCTTCCATTTAGCGGGTCAGCTATATGTTGTTGTTGTTTTGCCCAGGTAATTTAGATCTAATTATTTCTTTGGTGAAGATAGTAATGTTAACTGGTCCAGCGGAAGGATTTGTGATTTAAAACAAAATTTCCAAATTGGGAAATTTTTTGCCAATTTTTTCAATTTTTCATTGAAGAGCCCAGCACCATTGGTCAAAAGAATTTATGATCAATATCAAGAACACCAACACCCACAACCACAAGATCAGCTTAAAAGGTCTGAACAACAACCAAAACAACCACGATCCAAGAACCCAAAATCAGTACATCCAACTTCAAAAAACCTGCTGCTCCTATTAATATATCACTATCGGTAGAACAAATTCTTGCTTTAACTACAACAAGCTGCAATACAAACTGAATTTTAATTTACAAACCTCAAATATAGACAGTTCAAAACACCCAAAGAAAAAAGACTAAATTTGCAGGTAAAAAACGAAAGAAAAGGGGTTGAATTGTCTTAATATAATTATGGTTTTTTTTTTTTTTTACCTAAAACATCAAATTTATTAAAATATACACATGAGTATATATATATAAGTTCAAACCCTATTTATCTAAATGGTTAGTAAACTGATCATTTCCAACGAAGAAAAAGAACAAAAAGCCGGAAAATGCATGAATTACTCACTTGATTAAACTAGATTTCCCTTTCAACAACTCAGATTCTTAGAGGAAGTTGGTACCGATGGATTATCTTCTTCACCAACTTCTCCACCTTTTCAAGTGTTGGGCATTTTGGAATATCAACTTTCAATATCTTTCTTGCTTGTTCACTGTGGATGTGAGTGGAGAATTTAATCAGAATGTGGATATATAAATCCACTCTCACCATATGGTGAGGAGCCATTATTCTTCTGGTCAAGAACTTTCCTTGAACCTGGATTGGCGGGTTCTTGGAGTCCAGTCTGATGGCAGTTCCTCCTCTGACTATATCCCAAATCAAATCAGTGTTCACGCACTCATCTAATAGATGATTAGAAGTCTCCATGTAGTCGGAATGGCAGAATTGACAGTTGGAAGTAGAGTTCAGACCCAATCTGTGCTGGATGTGGCCAGTTTGAAACAGGTGGTAACAATGAAACGCTCCTGGGAATTTGGCTGCTTGTTTGGCAAAGAAGGCCCAAAATGTTCTCCATTTTGCCTTATCATCATCTTTTGCCCTACTTGGGACAATCAACTTTTCCTCTTTATGAGCTTGATAATACCTTCTGGATGATGAACTAAATGACATTGCTGTTATTTGTGTTGCTTCTCCTGCAAGTTGTATCCATTTAATTAGTTCTTGGTCCTGAGCTTCCAGTGAGTTCAAATCTAAGGTAACCGATTGAGCAAATGACGAGTGAGCTTCCGACTTCTCCGTGAGAGAAAACCAGCTTTCCAATTGAAAAGTCAGCAATGGGAATCTTGCTGTGTTATTCATATAGTTATATCTATTTTCCAATCTATAACACTATGCAACAATTATAAAACCAGTACAACTGTATAATATTTTTTTTATAAAATAATATATTTACGACTCATAATTGTGAAAAACAAATAAGTCAAGCTATTAAAAAAGAAAGAAAATTTTGTGCATTCACATGAACAAAGTAAAATCCCAGCTATTATAACTTATAAAATATATATAATATTATATACAAATTTAAAATTGATGTTTCATGTATATATAGGTGGCCGGCTGTAACGGTAAACAATTAATGTTCAGAATGCATGAATTTAGTTTTGTTAGCCATCTATATGATAATTATACCAATTCTACGTTTTTTTAAATTTCTCGACGATCGAAATTTAAATTTTTATTAATWAGGCATGTAGGCTGTAGCATAAATGCAGGCAACATTAACGTTCTTTTTTTAAAWTAATTTTTAKAAAGCGTTTTCTAACAAAATACCTATATATAAGGTAAGCTTTAATTGATTCGATATATAAATATAGAGCTTACATTAATGAGTGAAAACAAAAGCATAGAAGTTGAATATATAGGGTAGTAACTTGTGAAGCTCTACAAAAATGTTGAGCTTAAATAACTTGGTTCAATCCTATGTGATTTTTAATTAGGAATTATAAATTWWAATTTAAATTTCTAATTTCTAATTTAAGTGTGAATTGATTTTAAATTAGTATACAAWTTATTAGTAAACAAAAATACGATTGGAATGAGGCTAATGAGCTCTACAAATTGATTATTATTATATTTGTACTGTTTTTTTTTCTTTTTTTTCGCATGTACAGTATAGTTTAGCTGTAATTATCGATTAACTATACAAACAACAAATAAAGTTAGAAACAAATACAAAAAATAGAATTCAAATAAAAAAAAGTTTTTTAGTCATCAATATAATAGCCATTAAACAAAAAGGAACAAATTAGAACTCTAGAAATACATTTAAAAACCAATTTTCTTCTTATTTTATATAAGTTTGAAATTTGAAAAAAGTTACATATAATATGGTTAATTGGTGAAAATTAGTAGTTCATCGACAATATATATATATATACTATAAAGAAATTTAAATCTAAAATAAAAAAACAATATATAGTCTTTGAAATTTGAAATTCCAAGACTCTATATAATTAAAAGCAACAAATGTAAAGCAAATTACAATTTTATATAACCACGTATTTTTGCAAAAGAGATATTYAAAAAAATAAATCAAATAAAACTAAAACAAGGCAATATTTGCATTAATGTATGAACCTTATATATATTGAGTTTCAAAAATTTCAAAAACTTTTATCAAAATTCATTTCACAAATACTACCCCAGTCAAAGTGTAATATAAATATATACTTAGTAATATAATTTTATAAACTCAAAACTGTAAAAAACATAATTATGTGATTCATTAAATGATGTAATAATATTTTATAAAAATGTAAAAAAGGAAAATTAATGCAAGATGTAAAATTATATGGAAATTTAAAAAGTAAATAAAAAAAAGTTGATGTAGAATATATGAAAATGTGCCTTAATCTGAAAAAAAAAAATAATTAAACACAATGCGAAACTGTAAAATTGTGCATGCGTGTGTATTTATGCATAAAAATGCATGTAAATTAATATGTGTTTTTATTATCTTTAATATCGATTTATTATTTTTCTTTTATCACTATATATCAATTTACGATTTTTTCCAGTTTAACATTTATGATTTTACCATTTATTTTCCTTTTATCATTATACCAATTATTTAATCAACATTTACAATTTCAGGCCATTAATTATTACTTTATTTATATCTTAATTGTGCCTCTACCTTTTTTTTTTACCAAAWAAAGTAAGAGCTTATATTAATTTAAACAACTAACAGGAACTCAAAAAAAAGTGAATGAAGGATAATTAAAGGTAAAGGTAAAAAGATAAAAAGATAAATTGGAACAAATATTTGTAATAAAATGATATAGATAATAAGAAGATAAGGGTAAGTAGTAAGATAAAAATGTGCCTTCATGCTCTTTAAATTTTATGCAAAATTTCCTTTTTTTTTTTTTAACCTGATTAAGTTCAAAACTATATTGATAAATTATAAAACAGGAGAGTCTATTCGAATTCGATTAGACTTTCAGGTATAAAAACATGTTATATATAGAAAATAGTAGGAGGATCATCGAATTCAATGATCCCTTTAACAGCAATTAGTTAATTGTTATAGGGTATTGGTAGTATTGAACCACTTTTTTTACCACTTTCTTCAATTGCGTCRCTGTCACATTAACTGAAATGTTTATATGGAACTTTGGCGATGGGGAAAAATGATGTGCACTTATTTTTATTAATATCTCCAAGTAAATGTTGATTTTAACATAATGTTGTGGTGGCATTATCTTTCCCATGATTTCTTGTTGTGTAATGTGTAGTGGAGCATGTTTGGAATTCATTTTGGGGGTTGCGCCTTGTTGAACTAATCTCCAAATCCTATCAGTAATGATGCATTCATCCAGTATGTGGTCATKCGAGTTCTTGAAGTCTGATTGGTTACAGAAGCAGCAAGTTTCCTTCTGATTCATATTATTAAGTTGATGGTAAATATGTCCAGTTTGGAAGCGGTGAAAGGTTGAGTAAGACYCCGGGTTTTTGTTCACGAAGTTGCTGAACTTCGACCAAAACTGTTTCCAGTTGGTGATGTTGTTGTCTCTTGCTCTAGATGGGATAATGATGTGATCTTTCYAGTTACTTTCATAAAAAGTTTTGGATGTGCTGTTGAATGATGTTGGTTGGATTGGCGAGCCTGCATGTTTATGTTGGGCATGAGAGATCAATTCAGCGTCTGGAGGCAGAGATGTTATGGAGAATTATCTTTTATCATTTTAGTTGCTAATTTAAATCAATATCTATAATCYATTATATGAGTAATTTTAATTCTCCTATATAGCTAGCTATAATCATTAGTTTCAGGACTATATATTTATGCATGGCTATATTAATTATAGCTTTTTACTATATAGCTGTCAATATATATTTACCAAATTTTACTTTTTCTTTTCACCTTTTAAACAAATTCAATAAATTAAATTTCAATTTATAAAATCGTTTTTATAAAAACATCAACCACAGTATATTGAATTCGAAATTTCGAATTAATGGCATCACGTCTCGAAAAAATACTATTCGAAGCTAGGTTGCATGTAAATAAAAAGGAAACAAGTAAAAAAAATAAAATACATATAAGTACCCAAACAGCACCTTATATTTGGAACAATTTGGCAATTAAAAAAATGAAGTTTCAGAGTGTTTCAAATCATTTCCAACACACTGCAATAACCATTTGTCCTGAAATCAAAAATTCTTGCAAATTGAGAGCTTCATTTTTACGAATAGGAGGACCTGAAGCAATGAATTTATCAACTAATGAATCATCATTAAAAAAGGCTCTTAGACCGRCCTCTGGAACCCATTGCTGAGGTTTGAAAGTAATACCAGTTTTGACTTTTGAAAATGCAATCTTATCACTAGTTAAGAATTGTTGAAACATCTCTGGTGAAAACCCGCCATGATGGGCAACTGAATTGTTTGAGTCTGGTTTTTCTGGGGCAGGATTCAAATGATTTTGTCCTTGTAACTTTGAAATAAACTCACCATAATAAAGATCCAAAATAACCAAAGCAGCATCATCAGAATTCTTCAAATAAGTTTTCAATTTTTTGGTGATTGTTTCAACATCATGGAAGTGATGATAAGCAGTTGAACAATAGATCAAATCAAATGTACCTTCGTTCAACTCAACAGGTTCTTTCAAATTGTTTTCTTTATTGAATTCATCATCGGCAATATTGTATTCATACAACTTAACGTCCAACTTTGGATTCTTTGATTTGATCTCGTTCATACGTTCATGAAAGATATCCAATTGACTCTTGGAAAGGTCAACACCAACAACTTGAGATCCAGCAGGAAGATAAGGTGCTAAATACTCAGCAAGCATACCTGTACCACAAGCAAAATCCAACACTTTGATAGGTTTAACCGACTTGAACAATGGTGAAACTTCAACATCATCAGGTTTCAACAAAAATGAATCACCCAAGCCAAACTCAGGCTCGGTATAATCTCCCAAAAAGGAATCAACTGAAACTGGTGGTTGATTTGGTGAAGCATAAGTTAAAATTGAATTGCAATTAGCTTTCATCATGGCTCTTATTGAAGCATTTTCAGACCATCTAGAGACCTCTTTAGTGTAAGTGTGATCAGCGTTTGGTTTGGTTGATGAGTTTGTGAATTTCATGCTCATTTTGAACAGTTGTGATTTGTGGTTGTGATTGAGCTATATAGCCCCACAGCATTGGGATTAAGATCAAATCATTGAAATAGAGAGGTTTGTATGTGTTTAAATAGTTGATGAGTTTGTCAAAGTTCACCTACAAGGTTCCGGCTATAAAGGAAAACAGCGATGAGCAGTGAGCACATKTTTGAGATTTGAAGAACGGTAACCTCAACAGTCTTGATTGAACCAGGCTGTGCTGTTATTTTCGCAAAGTTCCCATCGCTCCACTTGATCTCGCAGTTAATCTGATTCATCATCGAGTCCGCAATATTGGGATCACTTGATTAAATGCATATTTGTAACATATAATATAAACCCATGCGTKTCTTTACGGATATCATAGAATAATTGAATGAAAAACAGCAAGCAAAACTTACTGGTGAGACTTCGACTCTGAGAGACAGACAGACAGACAAGCGTACGAGCCTCGGAAGATCTTTTAACCCCTAAGAAGTCGGAATGGGTTGGTTGGTCAGTTTCACATTGCAACCCGTGGGTCCATGAGCTTGTACGTGAATTGCTATAMGTTTTTGCTGTACGTATAATTTGAATGTTTGAAATTAGACATATAAAATTTRAAAGATTTAGAATCTGTAATTAAAGAAGTGGTATTCAAACAAGCGGTTTAAACAGCTGGTATTTTACCATCATTATATAGACCGATACAAAAAAACAAGCTTTGTTCTCCAGTAGCAACAGYTAGGACAARCCATAATGAAACACGCAAGTTTTAACGACTAGTACATGATCTCAATTGTAAGCAAATGGAAATAATATATTTATATAAGTGTATAGGAAATGCTTTAAGTAAAAAATAAATGAATAAACTGGTGTGAGCTAAATATAATAAATACGTCGAAACACTGCAGGTTCCGGTGATCAATTTAAATATGATAGAGCATTATTTATGACAAATTATAAGTCATTAAAGAAACACAGCAAGAACAAAAACGTTGAAATTCAAAATGACTCTGCATCAAGCCCTAGCTGACCAGAACTGATTCTATGCTGATAAAGTTGGTTGAACCGACGTACTTGGATGATAAGTACTTTTTGGACAACTGGAAGGAGTTTTAAGAGTATCATCACCAGCTGGCTCACCGTAGAAAGTTGAACCATCATATGAACATTGTGTGTTTGAGCATTGAACAAGGGCAGTTGAACAAGGACCACATGGCAAAGAACAATCGTAGTTGTAGAACAAATGATAACTGTAAGGCCATTTTTCAGGACCAGTGGTTTGAGCAGGAGGAGTAACAAAATTTGAATTGCATTGAGTACCCTTGCTGAAAGTTGTGGTTGGAACGTAAGGTGATGTTTGAGTCACTGTTTTTGGGATGAAACTCAATGAACATAAATCATCTTGACAGAAGTAAGTCTCGGTTTGGCATGGACCACATGGGGAATAGCATGACTCGGATTCAAATGACCAGTCGTAGACCAATGATYGGGTTGGTTGAGGAGCTGGAGTRCCAGTTGGGAAAGTTAGACCACCGGTGTAACAAGATGCAGCATATTCGACAGTTGTACCGATGTCATAGTTCTKAGTCGTTGTTAAGGTGGTGGTACCGTGGGTACAGATTGTGCCATAACAAGCATAACTGTCAACGGAGCATGGTTCATGACAAACTGAGCAACCGACAGTTGTTCCAAAATACCATGTATTCTGAGAAGAAGTTTCAACAGCTGTTGTTGGTGAAGGAGTTGGACTCAAGGCGTTGACTTGTTGTTTGAAACACACGGCGAGTAAGAGTAATGATGTGATGGAAACCATTTTTCTTTTTCTGATTGTAATAAAAATTGATGTCTTTGTGAATTGTACACTTAAGATGCCGATTTTAATATTAAACTTCTGGGTAAATGATTTTGAAGTTGTGGAAAGTAGCTTCTTTTTAAATGAAGCAGAAGGCTGATCGAAGCATCGTTTAGCACTTAAAGTACCGGACCATTCAGATGTCACGGCTCATGCCT
The DNA here is from genome assembly GCA_001599995.1 of Ambrosiozyma monospora. Taxonomy (NCBI): domain Eukaryota; kingdom Fungi; phylum Ascomycota; class Pichiomycetes; order Pichiales; family Pichiaceae; genus Ambrosiozyma; species Ambrosiozyma monospora. Next base: position 94,110 of record BCIP01000052.1, on the reverse strand, counting down.
CGATCAGAAGTCAGAAGTCACGACCAGGTATGACATGTTTGATCTCTTGAYTTGCATTGTTCAAAATGATGTAAGCACGGGTCCTTATCACGGTATAGCTGGATCACTATATATTGGTCCCTGACCCATGGAGTTTTGATGAACCAAAAATAGATGAAGAGTACAGGTGCTGTTTGTTTGTGTTTGTCAGGTCAGGCGTACCTACCTGTGTTCCAAGAATAGATTTGATCCAATTGAGAACAATCAAAGATCGATGAAATTCAATTCAGGTTCAGCTTTATGGAACATGGCTGTGCTATCTTTCCCGAACTGCGAAATCCGATGGAAAAGGATAAATGTGACATCTTACACGTGATGACACATCATGTGACTGCAACACAGGTGACTTTGCACCGCCTTGAACCTTTCAAAGCAGTTCAAAGCAGCTTCAAAAAAGGTGAAAATAAAGAAGGAAATAGAAACGGAACAAGACTTTGGCGAGTGATTGATAAGGTTTCTGGAGTATTCTTCAACAGCAACTTACACATTTGCATCAATTTTGCCTTCTATATCAGCAAACACTAAAGAGGATTTCATCCAATAACAACACAAAACAATATTCTTCTTTGTCCAGACTACATTATAAGAGCAACTACAAATTTCCAAACACATCACATTACAAAACAATCATCCACACATTTCGAAAATGGAGAGACGAAATAGCATGAAAAGAAGAAACACCGGTTTGTTTTCATCATACAAAGGTCTCTTACCACCGTCTTTCCTGCTCAATACGAACGGTGGAATGGCTAACATCAATTCAAGAAGAGGTAACATCCCTTTGACTTTTATACCACCGAGCACAAAATCACCATTGTTCATCTACAACAACGACTGCTTTGATAAAAGATCATTTTTGAGTCTTTGTTCACCATCCCACTTGCATGGCGTTGAAGAAGAAGGTGCTTTAGAAGATGATGAAGATGGTGGTCATGGAAGTGATATGATGTCTGTTTCAACTGCAAGATCATTACCTTCCACTTTGGCTGCAACAGATGATGATCTCGAGTCAATTAGGACATGGCTAGATAATGAACGTGAGAGAAGGTCATTGGCTGGTAGTAGCATGCAGGGTAGTAGGTATTATGGTTCCGTCGACGACGGCGATGATGACGAGGTTGACATTTTGGAAGAGGCTGATCGGTTGTTCAGAAATGATAGTTATAATTCATCTTTACTGAAAGGTGAGGAAGTTCCTCAAGGTGATGAAGAGGAAAGCGAAGATTTCGAACATGAGGTTACCACGGTGAATCATGAGACAGGAAAATTGGTGAGGTATTCGATTCCTTTGATATTGACTTTTTTCTTAGAACAAGTTTTCTCTGTCGTTTGTCTTGTTTTTGTTGGTCACCTTGGTAAAGAAGAGTTGGCTGCTGTTTCCATGGCATCCATGACTTCAACTATTGTTTTAGCAATCTTCGAAGGTGTCTCTACTGCRTTGGACACTCTTTGTCCACAAGCTTAYGGTGCTGGCCAATTTTCTCAAGTCGGTGTTCACTGTCAACGTTGCTCGTTGTTTTCCCTGACGTTATTCATTCCAGCTGCTCTATTTTGGTTCTACAGTGGGTCAATTCTAAAGTACGTCATAGATAGTGAGGAAGTTGTTAGATTGACTCAATTATTTTTAAGAATTTTGATTCTTGGTGGACCTCCTTACATCCTTTTTGAGAATGGTAAACGTTTCTTACAAGCCCAGGGAATTTTTGATGCAGGTACTTATATCCTAACTATCACCGCTCCCATTAATGTGTTCTTGAATTGGTTACTTGTTTACTCTGATTCTTGTGGTCTTGGATACGTCGGATCCCCAATTGCTTCTGTTATCAACTTTTGGCTTATGTTCATTCTCTTGGTCATGTACGTCATTTTCATCGATGGCTATGAATGTTGGGATGGTTTCTCTGCAGAAGCATTTACTCACTGGTATGATCTATCTTTATTGGCTGTTCCAGGAATAGTGATGCTTTTAGCTGAATCGTTAGCTTACGAAGTTTTAACATTGCTAGCATCATACTTTGGTACCAGCGCTTTAGCTACTCAATCTGCTCTATCATCCGTTGTTTCATTGCTTTATATGGTTCCATTTGCTGTCTCTGTTGCTTCTTCAACAAGAATTGCCAACTTTGTTGGTTCTGGAAATATCAAAGCTTCAAAGATTGCCACCCACGTTGGTGTTGGTGCATCACTTGTTGTTGCTTCAATAAATTCTGCTTTTTTGTTATTCGGGTCTCATTTCATAGCTAAGTTGTTCACCGACGATGRAGAAGTGATCTCTCTGATTGTYGGATTATGCCCATTGATCAGTATATTTACTTTGTTTGATGGGTTGGCCTGTATGGCTAGTGGTATTTTGCGTGCCCTGGCTTTGCAAGCAATTGGTGGAACTATCAGTCTAATTGGTTATTATGTTATTGCTGTTCCAATGGCATTCTTGTTGAGTTTTCATCTAGATCTGGAGCTTGTTGGTTTATGGTTGGGTAACGGACTCGGCTTGTTGCTCATTGGATTAAGTGAACTGTACGYTATTTACACTGCAGACTGGAACAAAATCATTGAAGCTGCAAGACTTAGAAATGGTGATGGTGATGCCGAAGAGAATATCGGTGAAGATGATAATGGCTCCATTGAAGGTGCTCATGAAAACTATTAATTCTTAWKCTCTTACGTTACTTTATATACCCAGATGATTTTACAATGACAGTCCTCCAGTTTTAATGTCATCTATGTTTCATGAACAATTGCATATTGATTTTTTTCTGTTTTTCGATCTGTTTTTATTTCCGCTTTTGCTTTYAGTTTTTTATATACATCCTCGTTTCTGGGTATTTTTTTATACAATTCTAGSTCATGTCGGGTTTGGGCTAAATGCATTCAATCTTTCATAACTTAAGTTCAGTTTCCCATAGACAGTTTCGGTAGAATTAAAGGTTTTTCGAGGCTGTGCGCAAAAACACCCGTACACCAGGGACTTGAAACGTATTCCACCAAATGTCAACACAATCGGAGGTAAAGGAACAGGGCAGTTGAGCATCTGTGATAATCATCGATTTTACTTGATACAAACAAACAACAACAACCTCATTCTTAAATCAAAGCCCAACATTCAGAACAGCCCAAACATTTGTGCGTCATGACTGGATCACCGCTGAAACAGGAGACCAGGTTCCCATCTGACACGTCTGCACTTTCTCTTCCCATTATCAACGAGAACAGCACACTATCATTGCCTCTTTCGGATGACTTGAATGACGATATATCAAACTCCAATGTTTCCCTCCACGGTAATGTTCCTGAAGGCCAGGCCAAAAACGAGACGACTCTTTATGATGACACCAGCATTTTGGCTGCTGATTCACTATATTCTCAAAGTGTGGATGGCCGTGATCCCAAATCATCGGCTAAGTCTGGTCGATATAGACATCATCGAAATTTATCAGGGTCTTCATTATCATCTTTTCTACCTAATGTTGATGACTCTTCGATATCTTTGGGTTTCAATAAGTTGTCTGAAGCCACTGTTTCTCCATTGGGTCAAAATTCGATCTATGAGTTGACACATAGTATGAATTATAAGAAGAGGGCAACAAGTACAGGACTATTATCAATCAACAGTTCACCGGCTTCAATCAGTTTAAGGGGACCAACATCAAGAGATATTCCACCTACTGTGTTATCAAAGATYACCAAAGTTAAAAATTCCCAGTTTAAACCATATTTGAATTCCATCGAAGACTCATACAAAACTTTCAGATCCAACAGATCATTGACTGAATCAACGTTGGAGGCATTYATCAATCAATTGAACACAGAAGATAAGAAGAAACTAAGAGACAATGAAAGCATGGCTTCCAACTATGAATTGAATGAAGAGGAAGAAGTTGATTTGGATAGCAATGCCCTTTCGAATATTCCAGAGGTGTATTTTTCAAATGATTTTAGGCTCGACAATCCTAGAATCTTCAAGGAAGTTACAGAAAAYGCAACCATTTTGAAAGAAACTGTGGAATTCAATGAAAATGGTGCTAGAAAGTCTTTGATCAACAATGATCAACTCCAAGAGAAAATGTCCTCATATTTGGATATCGTTGAAGTTCATTTGATTCATGAGATTTCTAAATCCTCTGGTTCATTTTTCAGTGCATTGGATGACTTGAAAGATATTACAGGTCAGTCTAAAGTTTTAGCTGACCAGTTGAAGAGAATTGATTCAGATTTGGCTGACATGGAAAATAATCAAACGAAGTCTGGAATTGAAATTGTCAAACTGATTCGAAAGAGAAATAATGTTGAAAAATTAGAACAAGCCATCCTTCAAATTCACACCATTATGCATCAAGCTGATTTGGCCGAATCATCTTATTTCAATGCCAATTATGAGAAGTCTTTAGAAGTCACTGATTCYGTCTTTGCTTTGATAAGAGGAAACAATCCACCACATCCATTAATTGACAGGATTACTGAAAAATGGCCACATCCGTTACTAGATTTAAATAAGGTTCCAGCATTGGCAAACTTGAAGAGACTTTTGATGAATTTGATCACYGAGACAGGAGAATCCTATGGAAAGTTGTTTGCTGATTATTTGATTGGCGATTTAAGAGAACACTATGAAAATGTTTCAAAAACTGAAACTATTAACCGTCTCAATGATAACCTAGTCAAGCACAAGACAAGAAGTTTGTCGTTTGCTCCACAAAGGGTCAGTGATGAGTTCAAAGCTCAGTTGCGAGAATATATGACTGGTTTAGCAAGATGTGGTCAAATTGTTTCCGCGTTCAAACTTTATGAAGATAAGTTCCTCATTGAATTGAAGTCCATCATCAAGACGAATTTACCCAACGATATATTGGATGTTGGGTCCAGAGATAGTAGTTCTGTGAGATCTGATACAACAAGAAGCACATCAACACAACATGGTGCCATTGGTGGTTTGAGAAACAATATGCGTGCTATGACTCCTAAAGAGTTTGAAGATATGCTGATCACCATCTACACTCAACTATCTGAATCTTTTAGAAAGTTGACTTCCCATAAGAGACTTTTGTTAGAAATGGCAATGGATGCCTTATCCATGAACGATCCAAATTTCATGGATAGACAACCTGATATCATCATGCAATTGGATATCACAGAGGCTATCAATAGAGCTTTGACCACAACACAGATGAGAATGGCTAGGGTGATAAATGCCAGAGGACAACAAAACACGACGATTTCATTAGATTATTTCTTGAGATTTTATTCAGTTAATTCGATGTTTATCTCTGAATGTGAACTTATCGCAAATGGTGCGCCACCAAATGAACTTCATGCCGTTTTGAGTTCTCAACTTCAAAAATTCACTATTCAATTTCATAAGACCAATATTAGAATGTTGACAGTGAGAGTCGAGAAAGAGTTATGGAAAGATAGCAAAGTTTCACAAAAAGTTCAATCGCTTTCAAATGAGATCGTTGCTGCTGCTACTGATGATTTCACTGGAGATGTGTGGATGAGAAAGTTGAAGCTTTCATTGGGTGAATCATCTGGTGTTATTCCAATTACTGTTCCAGGTGAGAAACAAACAGAAGCTGAAGACGTGAAGAGAACAACATTGACAATTGATGAAAGATCCATTATTATTCCTGAAGTAGTTGGTGATGTTCTTGCAATCATTCAAAAATACGAGGTGTTCAAACTACAATTTCCAAAATTCGATGATTCCAGTATCATTGAATTCTTAAAGTTGTTGAACCTTAAGACCCATCAAATGGTTTTAGGAGCCCAAGCAACAAGAACAGCRGGCTTGAAACACATCACATCGAAGAACTTAGCCACGGCATCTCAATTCCTTGACTATTTAGCTGCGTTAACACCATACATCAAGAAGTTTTTCGTTAGAACCAGTAAAGCCGATAGTGTGAACCAGGTTGAATTCGACAGGGTACAGAAACTGTTTGAGGACCAAAAACAGGAGATTTTTGATAAGCTGGTCTCTATAATGTCAGATAGAGTCAGTATCCATGCGTCCGAGATCAGATCAATTGATTGGTCTCAGCTCTTACCACAACAACAAACACACAAGTACATGGAGACACTGATCAAAGAGACACTAACCATTGCCAGGGTGCTTCGAAAATTTTTGCCTGAGGAACAATACTCAGCTTTGCTTTCTAGRATATTCGAACAGTATAAGAGATTGTTGACTGAGATTTACCTCGATGTGAAGTTGAAAGATTCTATTGAGAAGGCCGTGATGATGAAAGATATCGATTATTTTAGAGCGAAGCTTGCTGATGTTACCGGTTATGGAAATTCTGGACAGGTTATTTGGGAGAATGTGAATGCTATCGTTACTGATGAAGATGCTAGAATGGAAGCTGCTATGAGAAGTCCTGTTGTGGAGAGTACTGAGACCAATACTGGTGCTGGCGTTGCTGGTGGATTTAGAGCCGGTGGTTGGTTCAGTAAGTATCATCAAGCTGCTGCCAAGCCTGCTGCTGAGCCTGAAGCTAAGACTGAACCTGAGTCCGAATCTAAAACTGAGCCTGAGTCAGAAGTTAAACCCGAACCAGAGTCTGAGAAGAAAGAAGATGAGAAGGTTGATGAAAAATCAGATAAATCAGAGACAAAGACTGACACGAAACCTACCCAAGTTGTTGATCAAGATAATCCAGAACAAGCCACAAAAGAAGAAGAAAAGATACCTGAAGCAGTCATCACTCCAGATGTCAGTGAACCAGAACGTACTGCATCACCTGAGATCGGAGAGATTTCAAAAACCGATGACGCTCCTGTTACTATAGTTGAAGATTCCACTGAAATGAAAGTGAAAAATGATGATCCTGATGATGATGATGCTGGTTCTGGTTCTGGTGAAAGTGAGAAGATAGACAWGTCAGCAGATGAAATTACAGAGAATACAACCGAAGATACTACTACAAAGCCAGAGRCAGAGCCAGAACCAAAACCTAAACTCAAGGCAGAAGAATCCCCTGAGTCAAAATCGAAGTCGGAGTCGAGTGTGCCAACCTTAAATCAAGAGCCCGAGCAAGATGATGAGAAAGGGGATTCRAAAGTTAATGATGATGTTGAATCTACAGGGTCAAACATAAAGGGGCCAGAGGACGGAAATTCCCAGATTGAGGTTGATGATGGTGATGATGGATTGAAGGAGGASGTGGTGATAAAGAAGGAGGGTAAAGAAGAAGAGGTGGGTGAGAATTTGGGCGAGAGTTCAGCAGCAGCAATTGATGAAGAAAAAAAAGAACCGGGAGAAAAAAAACCGATTGTCGTTGAAACGAGCCCAAAAATTGGTGAAGTTGAGGTTGAGAGTGAGGTGAATCACGAGAATAAGAAGGAAAATGAGAGTGAGAATGTGAAAAATGATGGAGAAATTAGTGAGGAAAAAGGTGAATTTTCAGATGAAACGAGGTGATTTGATATGTTGCAAAGTTGCAAAAATACGTTATAATTACCGTACGTGTAAATTTTTTTAAGAATAGAATTTTGAAATGTTTAATGGACGTATATATATAATGTAGGTAAAATAATGTAGGTAAAATCTGATTATATAAACGAGATTAAGGAGATATTGGAAAGATGCAACGGTGCATGATATCTGAAAAATGATGAGCATGTGTAGGTAGGAGGGGCCCAGCCAGCCTTCAAATTGCAGGCACATGAGATGTAAAACGAAAACTTGATGATCAAACAAAATTTTTTACGTACGACGGTTTTATATAGGAGATGTGGTTAGAGGTAGAGTAGAGTGTAGTGGAATTGAATATTACTGAATGGGGGAAGATTCAAGAAGTGAAAAAAACCGATTGGGATAATTGTGGGATGAATGTGCTAAATGTGTCCCGTAGTTTTAAGGCCTTAGGCAAGTGTATATAATTGAGTTGGCTGCATCTGCCATTGAGTGACAATTGAATTGTAGGGTGAGTAAAAAATCAGAAGATTACAGTGCGCCAGAGCTCAGTGCGCCAGAGCTCAGTCCGCCTCGCTGCCCAACTCTCAAATTGTGAGAATCATCGATCGATGCTTTTTCAGTGTGTGAGTGGGTACACGTACACTGGGTCCGTTTCTGATTTGTACTTGTACCTAGCATAGTAAAATAAAGTAGAGTAGAGTAAAGTAAAGTAAAGTAAAGTACTTCTACTACTTACCCATTCTTTCTTTACCACCACGYACAACATTTCTGGCCTCTGGAAACTGAACCCATTTCTCATTTTCTGATTTTCTCCTTTTCCATCTCTTCCTTCTTTTTTGCATCTGGCCTTTTTCCCCTTTCCCCTTTCCCCCTACTCTTCAACTAGGACTCACCATCTTCTCTCTTTCTTTGAACAACTCAACCCTATCATATACCACACACACACACACACACACACACACACACACACACATCCCAACAACATGTCAGACTACAACATTATCAACAGGCACGCAAAAGAACTTCATAGCAAGAGAGCCAAATTGGACGAACCAACAGCCATCAAATACGTTGAAGCTTTGAAACAATGTATCTCTGGTATTAACAAACTAGATAAGATCAACTCCATCGTTGTCCTTGCCAAATGTACAGATCTATTYCCTCAATCTGATGTCATCCATAACCAGTTGGACTCCTCTTTGTTCGCCACTCTTTTCGAAATCGCCTCTAGTGAAAACGTTGCCAATGAAACTTTAAGATCCATCTTGAAAATCGCCATTTCTTTCCTATCAGGTGTCATTCCAGTCCATGGTACTGCAAATACTTTCCATTCAGTGATATTAAATGCTTATAACAATTACCCATTGATTGAAAATTTATCAAATAAGTTGACAGATTTGGATTTGATGATCTCCACAGGTATCGTTGACTTTGTCTCCAAATTGATTTACAGATGTGTGGAGACTAAAAAAGATGAATATTTCTCACTATTGTTGAAAAACTTGACTCTTTCTCAATTTGTCTCCAGTTTTGCTATCTTATCACCAGAGACCAATGCTGATTTGTTCAGACTTGGTTTCTCTCAAAGTTTCTTGAAATCTTTGAAGTTGGCTAGATCTAATTTGAAGAGTCTTGCAATCAAACCTGAAATACCTTTCCATGCCGCTTTATTGAACGATTTAATAAGCGCGTTGGGTTCTGCCATCAATGAACAAGACAAATTGGGTGATAAAGCTGATGCTTTCGCTAGAGCTGGTTTCACTAACGATCCAAAGGCTTATATTGTTGAACATTTCACCATCTTGGGTGTTATTGAATTGATGGGTATCTTGGGTTCTCCAAACATGACTTTCAAGAAGAACTATTTCGAACATATCATGTTGGCTGATGATAACTGCCATTTCCCAATCTCGTTATTCACTATCCATATCAAGGAAATGATGACCGATTTGGATGTCAATGAACATCCAGGTTTTAAAAACTTTGCTTATCTGTTCAATAATGAATTAACATATGCTTTCATGTCCAATGCTCTATTGTTCTGGATGGGTTCTAAAGCTGAACACGGTGATTGTCCAACCATCTTCAAGTTGTTGGATAGTTTGTTGGAATTCTGTGATGAACATTTACAAACAGACACTTTTGAAAGTTTGTTGATCAAATTAAGTGAGATCAACTATGTTGATTTTAAGAGATATCAATTGAACAAGATCAAGGAGAAAAAGAGAAAGAACTGGGGTCCATTGATCAAAGATTTCGATAAGACCATTGCTGAAGAAGTGCGTAGTTTTGTTCAAGATCAAAGATTCTTGGAATTATCCAAAGGTTCTTGGGTCCACACTTATAACCCATTAGAAGCTCCACCAAAGAACTCTACGAAATTGCCATATTATTTCATCACTTTGTCATCTAACAACAAGGCCTTGATCTACAAGGAATTYTCCAAGAAGCAGGACTCAGCCATCGTGAACGTTGATATGGACGGTAACAAGATTGAATTCACTTCTATTTTGAAGATCCAAGCCGATTCAATGACAAAATCGCAAACCGTGGAAGAAGCAAACGCCACTAAGTTGATCGATATCAATTCAAGATTACAAGTGTCCAAGATCATGATTATTTTGAAAGACTCCAGAATCTTTGAATTTTACGTGTCTAACCAGAAATTGTTGTATGTTTGGTTAGATGGTTTGAACATGTTGATCAATGAAAATTCAGAGTTGAGTGATGATACAAAGTACCAGATTGAGAGTTTGATTAAGGTTAGAACCGATGTRCAACTTATCAATTTGCCGGATACTGCTGAGGATATGGATGTCGTTGTGCCTGATATTAACGAGTTGTCTGCTTTGACTTCTGGTTTCTACTATGCTTGATTTGACTTCCCCATTTTGGTGTTGCAATTCTTTCTTTGTTTGGAATCTAAYTTGACTTTGGCTTGATTGTCTCTTTTTTTTTGTTGTTGTTGTATTGATTGTTTTCTTCGGTTATTTTATTGCTATTATTATTCCTCCTCTATCCCATCCACTGCATCTACCCATCATCAACATCACCCACATCCACCATTCTATCAGCATCTCTTGTCATACTTTTTCAAAGTTTTCTCTATTTTGTTGRCCATCTTGTTCTCTAGCTAGTACCTGTTGGTTCATACATTGAAAAATGAAAGTGACTTTACTTACTATCTTCTACAAAAACAAAAAATACCATTATGTTGTTTACTAACCGGTTTCGATTTTCTATAGTTTGTGTTTTATATTTTCTTTTTCTCTTCTTAACTTAACACACTTTTTTTTCTTCACTCTTCTCTATTTGCATTTTTCATATTTTCTTCTACTCTTTTTTTGTTCTTATCTCCTTCCACTTCTAAAGTTTTAAAGTTTACCGTTTTTGCATTAATTTTTGCAAAAAAACAAAACAAATCATTTGCCTTAAGCCCTTCCTTTTCCCCTCCTGTGATTTATTCCAGTTTTTTTCTTTCTTTTAATTTTTTGAAAGTTGTTAGTTCTAATATTTACAATCTTTGTTTGTTCTGTCTTTCACATTTTTTGTTTTCTTTCCTTTTAAAGCTTTATATTTATACCTTTCCATCTCTCTTTTGTTTTTGTTATACCAAATTTAAATCATTTATTTCGTGTTTATATCTGATCTTACAATAATCTTTAGCTTACTTGCTCTTATGCAAATCTGTCAAATTCTCAATTGTAAATGTGTTAATTGCATTAATTATAACTTAGTTGTACAAAATCAGTGGAAACACGATCTGCAGAAACTATATACATCTATCTCTCTATCTCTTAGTTCCAAACTTCCCATTTCTCTTCTTCTTTTTATTCTTTTCTTGATTTTTTGGCTTTTGTCTCTTCATCGTTCTCTCTTGATCCTCGACTCTATCAGTCTTCGTCTTCTTATAACTTCTACCACCAGCATCTTCTCTAGCCTCCTGTTGTTTTCTCTTCTTACTGTTGAGTTTCTTTCCCTTAGCCAAAGCCAAACCCARCTTATCTGCTTTCTTTTCCTTCTCGGTCTGGAACCAGGTTCTTTTAGGTCTAGACTTGATCTCATCTTTATAATTCAACAAATTCTCACTCTTCTTCAACTCCATCTCAGCTCTAATGATCTCCTTTTCTTGCTTCTCCTCAACTAAAATCTCTTCAATGATCTCTTGCTTCTCCTGGATCACCTTATTGATCTTCTCAATCTCAACCCAGTCAACGTTCTTACCCACTGCTTTACCAGACTTGGTCAATTCAACTTGCTTGATGGCTTCCTTGACAATCCCACGGTCCTGGGAGGACTCGCCGACAAACGACATAGAAGTACCTTCTCTTCCAGCTCTGGCTGTTCTACCAACTCTATGCAAATAAATCTCGTGTGTCTTAGGCATGTCGTAGTTAATAACGACTTCAATCTTAGGAATATCCAAACCTCTGGCGGCTAAATCGGTACAGATCAAAATAGGAACAGTCAACTTCTTGAAATCAGTAATACTCTTCAATCTTTGGTCTTGTGTTAACGAACCGTGTAGTTCAGAGACACGTAAACCTAGTAAACCCATGATGATTCTTAGTCTGTGTGCGCTTTCTTTTCTGGCCACAAAGACAATKATTCTGATTTGTTGTTTGGAGTCTAGTTTGGATAACACATTGTACAATAATGCTGGCTTCGACTGTTCTCTTTTTCTAATTCTCACGAACTCTTGCAGTAACCCAGTGGCGGTTTGGTTAGGTGGATTAATCATGATTCTCACTGGTTTGTTCAAAGAAAGTTGAATCATGTCCTTGATTCTAGAATTCATCGTTGCTGAAAACAACAAAGTCTGTCTCTTCGTAGGAACYAAAGACAAGATCTCAGTCACTTCTTTCTGGAACCCTTCCTCTAACATTCTATCAGCTTCATCAAAAACCAACACCTCAACCCCATCAACGTTAAAAGAAGGCGAGTTTCTAATATGATCAATGAATCTACCAGGTGTAGCAATCACAATATCTGGTCTTTTCTTCAACTCCTGTTCCTGCTGTCTCAAATTCAACCCACCGACAGCCAACCCGAAAGTCAACCCATTGACGTACTGACCGATCTTACGACCCACGTCAGCGACTTGAATAGCCAATTCTCTGGTTGGTGCCAAGATGATGACTCTCGTCGAAGCGATTTTGGCTGGTCTGTAAAGCAATCTTTCAATGATTGGAATCATGTATGCGGCGGTCTTACCTGAACCAGTGACGGCACCGGCAACGATGTCTTTGCCTAACAATGCAATTGGAATGGAGGCACTTTGAATTGGGGATGGTTTCGTGTATCCTAACGCTTGTAGACCTTTTAACACGGGTCTGGAAAGTTGCATTGATTGGAAGTCTTTGTAGATTTGTGATTTGGCTGCTTGTGTGGATTCATCGTCTTCGGATGCAAAGAATTTGGCAACTTCTTCTGGGGAATCCTCATCTTTTTCTTCTTCTTCCATTTCTTCATCGTTGTCTTTGTCTGAATCGGCTTCAGCTTCATCATCACCATCATCATCATCATCTGCTTCTTTGGATTCTTCGTCGTCTTCATTCTCCTCCTCATCATCTTCAGCTGAACCCTTGTCTTCTTCTGAATCATCATCATCGTCTTCACTCAACTTATTTGGTTTATCAGCAGCACCCATACCAAAACCATCCATAGCCAACTCTTCGTCATCTGAATCATCACCACGTTCCTTCTCCTCCTCCTCCTCATCATCTTCCCCATCATCCTCACCTTCATCATCCTCATCATCTTCACCATTATTAGCGAATTGACCAGTCAAACCACCTTTTCTCCTTATGATACCTTCCAAATCCACATCTCTCTTAACATCGGCTCCAAGACCAGCAGCAGACTTAGCATCCCCACCAGACTGGAAATCCCAACCATCAAAATTCGTATCGGCTCCTAGGTCATCACCGACATTGAATATGAAATCTGGGTTTAAATCTTTATCTTTTGAACCTTCATCTTCTTCATCTTCTGATTCATCATTGGTCTTGGATTTTTTTGAGGCCTTCTTGTTTTTCTTCTTGGATTTTTTCTTTGGTGTTGTAGGTTCTGGTTTTGTTGGATCTGATTCGGTTTCGGATTCATTTGCTGAATCTTCATCTAGGTCTGGAATATCATCTTCTGAATCTGAAATTGTTGGAACGAAATCAAAGTTGATTTTCTTGGATTTTGGTGTTGTTGTTGAAACTTTGGATTTGGGTTTGGAATTCTTTGAAATGACAGTCATTGGTGAAGTTAGAGAATCTATATCACTAGCTGTTGTGCTGTTGTTGATGGATTGTAGAGTTAATTAATGTAGGTGATGATGGTAGATGCTTTTACTTTACTTTAAATTTTTCAAAAAAAAAAAATCAAAATATTTTTAAAGTGATAATCGGGTCACACGTGACATTCTTGTGAAAATTATATGCACGTGATATGTGGCACGTGCACCAGGACAATTCCAATCATAACCTACCCCTTCCTTCTGCAATCTAGCTGTTACAATTCCTAATCAATGCCAAATTCATGCGTTGAAGGTATCTATATTCACGGATCCCCCATATGAAAAGCATTAATTGGAACCAGCCCAAGCTATAATCATCTTCGATCACTTTCAAATTAAAACTGCTGTTTGAAAACCTATAAAATGTAAGCTGTATTGTGGTCCGAGTCATACAAAAAATTCGAAGACAGCTCATCTTCGTAAATAATTCCAATTGAACGCAATTTGATAARTTCTTCTTCAACTTGAAGAGTTTCATCTTYAGWCTTTGGTTGTCTCARACCCTTCAACTACTCCAACACAATATAAGGACCCAAAACGTACCGATAATTGAACTTACTCACATCAAAAACTCTTTTTTCTTTCGCCTCCCCATAACCGATTACTCTAGGAACATGGATAAAATTCTCAGAATCACTTGAAAGCTTCTGATTATGTTTCCAAATATGCTCATAGATCAGAATTTCATTCTTCGTCAGTTCTGTGAATTCTTGCAACATCATATCTTGGTTTTCTGTGCCATATAAGTGTTGGTTTTCTGATCAGCCATTCTCGCACCCATATTAGATCTAAAACTTTTAACACAACTCCAGTCTCATCAAGCGGGTGGAAATCCTTGTTAACAGTGAAATTAAGGGCTCTTTTACAAACACTGTAATCCATTGAAAGCACCATATTCATATTCTCATCATAACTCTCCTGCATCACACGACAAGGATTGGACAATGATAGAGGGAGGTATGGCTTCGAGTCACTATGGACTGAAGTTTCTGGACAMCCACCGACTTGGAGCCTAGTATTTAGTCTTAGCTTATCTGCCTAGTCCAAATATTGTTGATCTGTGTTTTCGTATGCATGCAAGAAACTTGAATAAACAGATTCACAGAGAGAAAGTGGAATCAAAGGCAATGTTTCGTAGTTGAACTTTAAATTTCCTATTGTGTTTCCTCTATCCAACGAAGAATAGTCAAACTTCAACTGGGTAAGGTGCTCAAGGTCAATGATATCTGGGCCAGAAATGAAAGACCGAACAGGCCATGGTYRAATTGGATCGAAGAAAAAACTGWGCATTATCATTTACCCAAGCTCAGAAATGATGTGAAATTTTCAAGGAATTTAGAATATCCGACGTATATTGCAAAATGAAAATTGRGATTTCAAGTCTGTTTAAGCGTATTTTAAGAATCAAGCATATATGTGTTTAATTGTGCAATTGAACTCTGGTTAAACAGTACAAATGTTACAAATATACCTCTCCCACATGGTTAAATGTAGTGGCGGTGATAATTAAGCTGGGCCGGTCCCCTCCTTYAAAATTATGGGTCTCCAGCCTCCCCATCAGAAATTCCAACGTGGCTGGTGCAAGTTGAAAAGAAAAGATGCCCGGCCAGCTTCAGTGCCGAATTTCGAGAACTTTTCAATTTGCCACGTCAACGGGAAAATTTGCATGCGTAACCTACGTACGTGTAACCCGTCCCCGTTCCCGTTCCCGTTCCCGTTCCCATTGAAACAATCAAATTATGTATGTGCTGGTGAAAACGGCCGACGTGGCATGGAATGGGATACTATATACTATAACAGCTCATCAAAGAAACAGAACTAAACAGAACTACAGAGTGTATAAGAACACCCAAATCAACAGGCGAGCCAGGASTCAGGARAGACACAACTTGAGTGTTATGGAATGTGAAATCAAGAAAGRGAGCTAGAARGGGAAATAGAAGAAACAGGGTGAGCTGTCCAATGGCCAATGGGGACGGTGGAATGCTCTAGAAAGTAAACARTTCAACAGTTCAATGCGTGCGAGAGTACTGWGTACTGTGTACTGAGTGAGAACTTTCAACTTCCCGATACTCTCAATGTGAACACGTAGACACACGTAGACTCGCTCGAGACTGCACTGACACACTCGCATTTATAAAACTCGACGAGGTCCCTGTTTCCCTTTTTCACTACTCTGTTTGGTGGTGTTTCCCTTCCCATTTCCCTTTTACCTTCTTGTTCCCTTTACCACAGTTCTCCACATTGACATTGACAAATACACCAATTGCCATGTTGAACACACGTTCCCGCTCACTTATATCAATAGCAGCTTTGCTGTTCTACGCCATCTTCTTGGTGGTGCTACCTTTGTCAAATTCAAAAGCCATGGTTCAAGCTG
This sequence comes from Ambrosiozyma monospora, assembly GCA_001599995.1. NCBI lineage: Eukaryota > Fungi > Ascomycota > Pichiomycetes > Pichiales > Pichiaceae > Ambrosiozyma > Ambrosiozyma monospora. Next base: position 77,991 of record BCIP01000052.1, on the reverse strand, counting down.
ACAATGAAAGTTATGGTACCGTCATTGGTATCGATTTAGGTACCACTTACTCATGTGTTGGTGTCATGAAGTCCGGTAAAGTTGAAATCTTGGCCAATGATCAAGGTAACAGAATTACCCCATCTTATGTCGCTTTCACCGATGAAGAAAGATTGGTTGGTGATGCTGCTAAGAATCAAATTGCCTCTAACCCACATAACACCATTTTCGATATCAAGAGATTAATTGGTCACAGATTCGACGATAAGGTTATTCAAAGAGAAATTAAACATTTGCCTTACAAACTTGTTAACAAGGATGGTAGACCAATGGTTCAAGCTACTGTTAACGGTGAAGCCAAGGATTTCACTGCTGAAGAAATTTCAGCTATGATTTTGGGTAAGATGAAGCAAATTGCTGAAGATTACTTGGGAAAGCCTGTCACTCATGCTGTTGTTACTGTTCCAGCTTATTTCAATGATGCTCAAAGATCTGCCACTAAAGATGCTGGTACCATCGCCGGTTTGACTGTTTTGAGAATTGTTAACGAACCAACTGCCGCTGCTATTGCCTACGGTTTGGATAAAGGTGATGCTGAAAAGCAAATCATTGTTTACGACTTGGGTGGAGGTACCTTCGATGTTTCTTTGTTGTCTATTTCTGGTGGTGCTTTCGAAGTTTTGGCTACTGCTGGTGATACTCACTTGGGTGGTGAAGATTTCGATTACAAGGTTGTTAGACATTTCATTAGAGTCTTTAAGAAAAAGCACGGTATTGATATTTCCGAGAATCCAAAGGCCTTGGCTAAGTTAAAGAGAGAAGTTGAAAAGGCTAAGAGAACTTTGTCATCTCAAATGTCTACTAGAATTGAAATTGATTCTTTCGCTGAAGGTGTTGACTTCTCTGAACCATTGACCAGAGCTAAGTTTGAAGAATTGAACATTGATATGTTCAAGAAGACTTTGAAGCCAGTTCAACAAGTTTTGGATGATGCTAAGGTTAAGATTTCTGAAGTTGATGATATTGTCCTTGTTGGTGGTTCTACCAGAATTCCAAAGGTTCAAGAATTGTTACAAAAGTTCTTCAACGGTAAGCCATTGTCTAAGTCCATTAATCCAGATGAAGCTGTTGCCTTTGGTGCTGCTGTTCAAGCTGGTGTCTTGTCCGGTGAAGAAGGTACTGAAGATATTGTCTTGATTGATGTTAACCCATTAACCATGGGTATTGAAACTTCTGGTGGTGTCATGACCACTTTGATCAAGAGAAACACTCCAATTCCAACCAAGAAGTCTCAAATCTTCTCTACTGCCGTTGATAACCAACCAACTGTTCTGATCCAAGTTTACGAAGGTGAAAGAGCTATGGCTAAGGATAACAACTTGTTAGGTAAGTTTGAATTGACTGGTATCCCACCTGCTCCAAGAGGTGTTCCACAAATTGAAGTTTCTTTCAACATTGACTCCTCTGGTATTTTGAGAGTTTCCGCTACTGATAAAGGTACCGGTAAGTCTAACTCTATTACCATCAACAACGATAAGTCTAGATTGAGTAAAGAAGAAATTGAAAAGATGGTTGAAGAAGGTGAACAATTCGCTCAACAAGATAAGGCCTTGAAGGAAAAGATTGAATCCAGAAACGGTCTAGAAAACTACGCTCACTCTTTGAAGAACCAAATCACTGATGAAACTGGATTGGGTGCTAAGTTGAGTGATGAAGACAAGGAAACTTTGACTGAAGCCATTGGTGAAGCCTTGGAATACTTGGAAGACAACTTTGACACTGCTTCTAAGGAAGACTTTGATGATCAAAAGGAGAAGTTGAGTAAGGCTGCTTACCCAATCACTTCCAAGCTTTATGAAGGTGGTGCTCCAGGTGCTGATGATGAAGACGAAGATGATGATGACTGGGACCACGATGAATTGTAAAGAGTCTGTGTTTTTTTGCTGATTTTTACTACACCTTCTATTTTCTCAATATTTTGTTATTATAATTTACTCTTTTCTCCAAGTTTCTGCATTCTCATATGGCTGGTTTGGTATGTTATAACCGGATATAATACTGGAAAACAACTAATTAAGAGCACACRCCACACCGTACCTCCACTGTCCAGTGCCAACCYTCGCGTGGTCCTTCTATAGCATAGCTTAACTACATGCCATGCCATACAGTTTATAGGGATTTGGACAACTGTATATTTTGCTTTTCTGTGTTTTTGTTTAAAAAAAATTGWTATATCTGTTTAGGAAGAACTTGGGAACTTGGGACGAAATGGGTTAACCGTAAAAAGATCGTAAATCTGGGAGGCGAAATTTTAGTTGAAAACTCAAAAGTGGAGCGAAGAAAACAAGAAAACAAGAAAASAAGAAAAGAAGAGTTAGTTTATACAGTCAGTGTACGTACGTATCAGCCTTCAGGAGAAAGGAGAAAGGAGAGATAGAAAGGAGAAATAGAAATAGAAAGGAGTACACCACACAGGCAAAACACACTGGTTAAGGACACCAACAACAAAGAACKCCCTGTTCATCACAAATCATAACCCTGCTGTTCACCAACAAGGACTCTCTAAAGACCTGACCATTACCAAAGACACTACAAAAAACGCACACCAGAAAACAACTACAAAGATCACTTCTCACACAAGATACACACAAGATACACACAAAAGACACCCCCCATCATGGAAAACATACGATTGAAAAGACAGATYCCTACGTTTGAAGGCACCGTTGTCTCCTCTATTTCACAGCAGGAGGACCCTTCTTATGGACATCCCACTGAATCATACAATAGCAGTACCAGTAGTCGAAGCAGTAGTGGGTTTAAAATTGATGGTGATTCCATCCATCTGCGAAATCATCACCACCACCATCACCATCATCATAATAGCAGTGATGGACATTCAACACATAGTGATGGTACCAACCACAATCATACGCAAGAAAAGCAAGGGCAACAGAGTCAGCAAAACGAACAACAACAACAAKCTCAGGAAACTAAACAGAAACATGCAACGAAGAAGAAGAAATCACCATCGGTGTCAACGATCAATGTTGAAGAAGTGTTGCATACGAAGTTAACCAATATGCAATCTTTGGATGAGCTTGAACCTTTAGAGACACTAGCTATTTTTCAAAGACTCATTGACGATCTATTGAAGTTGAACCAACATTATCGTCCTCATAATTATAACGCTGATAACACTCTGAAAAATATCGGAGATGATGATGGGTTGACGTTCACTGATTCCAAAGAGACGAAGAACTTTGATTTGACTCAGTTTTTCATGGATGATTCAGACGGTGAGAGTGTTTATCGGGACTTGAAGTTGTTGATTGGCCAGTCTGCCGTTAATGAACTGGCTCAAGATCAAGAACAAGATGCAACTGTCACGAATATCAATACTGTTTCGGCTACAGATGAGTTGGAAGATGAGTTACAGATGGACCGTGTTCCGAAGTTGATGTTTGAGAGTGTTGATAAGTTAGTCAAACAAATTAGAATCAGTTATGCTAGTTCCACAGAAGACAATGTCACGGACACAGACACGATCTCATTATCTTCATTTGACCATTTCAATGCTGAGTATTACGTGAATACCGGGTTAGATGTTCCATTGAAGAAGAAGTCGAAACTAGGCAAAAATTTCAAACATTGGAGATCAAGATCTAGATCAAGTTTGTCTTCCATTGCCTCATCTTCATCGATGAGAAAATTACAACCTCATAAGTCTTTGCTCATTRCCGATTTGCATAATTTGGAACTCATTGCCTCTTTTGAAGTTGCCGGAAGGTTGGATTATGATAGACATTTGGATTGTATGAAGAAGTTTTACCTTAAGCTTCCTCCTAAGTTGACCATCACTACTTACTTGGATAGAATTAACCAATATATTTCTCCTTCCAGTGCTGTGATTTTGTCCGCTGCTTGTTATTTATTCAACCTGGTTTTCGACTTGAAGTTTGATCGTCATATTACAACCACGATTCCGTGTTCTGCCAGTGATGCCTTTGATGATGAGAACAGTTTCTCTCGTTTGAAGATGTTGCCTGTTGATCAATTGAATGTTTACCGTTTGATTTTAACTGTTGTTCGTGTTGCTTCTAAGTTACTTGAGGATAAGAATTTCAAACAGTCTTATTATTGTAAGGTTTGTGGTTTACAGAATTTGAATGAGATGTTTAGATTGGAGTTGAACTGTATTGAGTTGCTTGATTTCAATCTGTTCATCAATGAGAAACAATTGATCAAATTTTTGTTCCAGTTTAAGTTATTTGATTTGAAGTTGCAGAGATTCTTCAAAGAGAAAGATGGTGAAGCAACCAATTAATGCCAACTGATAACTTTCAGGTATTTTCCCTTTCTTTTGGTGGCTGGTCGATGTGCCACCTTAATACCAACGACGATTTCATAATGAACAAAATATAAAAATCCCCCAAAAAATACATTAGAGTGCTACTAGATTCATCAGTTTACGAAATGTGTACATGAGACTCACTATTATGGTTTTCTTTTTCTTTTTCTTTTTCTTCCTTCATGTTTACTCCCTTCAACTTCCTTTTTTGCTTTAATCATCATTGATTTATTCTTCAACTGTGTTAGCTTATATTCATCTTATCATTTGTTTTCTACAAGGACCTTTTACTTTGTTTTGTTTTTAACTTCTTTCTTTTTCTAGAGCTATCGTTTTCTTTCCACTTTTTTTTCATTTGATCTCATGGGTAGTAAATTACAGGCCCTTTATAGTTCTTGGACACCCAGTTGTTGTACGTATATGTATACTTTCTTTCTTACGATATATATATATATCAAGCTGTTAATTCTTTTCTTTCTTCAMTATTCAATTTCACACGTTTGTATAATTTTCTTCTTATATCTTCTTAAAACTCTTTATCATCTTTTTTTTTTGCCAATAGCATATATATGCATCCCAAAGCAATTTTTTTTATCTTCAAGAATCAAAACTTGCAGCTTATAAAGTTGGTTTGGTAGATGCAGCTAGCTTCGATCATTTATAGTCAAAGATGCAATATTAATATGAATTAAAGTTGAGATCGTTTTATAATTAGAAAGAACTGGAAAAAAGAACAAATAAAAGAACTTGATCTCGATATCATATATGGAGAGGCATCTCTTTTAATAATAACGAATCATGGATGAAACTTAAGAGCAGAATAAGCTTAATTGACTGCTGAAAAGTGGGTGATAATAACAAAAACAAAAACAATGCAAGGAAAAATGAATCAAGTGAATAAAGAAAAATAAGAAAGAAAAAGAGAACAGTTGACCCATCACAATCTCGAACAGATAAGTTGAAAAGAGAACAAACGGCCCTGTCCCTATAATTGGGAAACTGAATAGGTCATGGTTGTAATATTTTCGACATAATTGAGCAAATATTGAATCGGGAATTCGACCWTGATCATGTTTTTGGCTACTTTACAAAGTAGAAACCGAAAACAGGACCTAGATAACTCTTCAACACTGAAAGGTACCGAAATTGAACATCTTATACTCTCCTCTTTCTTCTTCTTCCACTTCTCTTATTTATCAACATAGGAAACAGTAAGGTTGTGCAAACATATTAGTGAGAATAAAAAAAATAACAAGTTGTGTGATATAGTGAGCAATGAATGAATTAATAGTTTGATCTGAAATGGAGTATCTTGTGTTGAGCCTTGGAGTTCCTTCTTTCTTATGAAAATGAAAAGCAAATTGAAAATTTCCAGTCTTTGAAAAAGAAAACCACAATGTCTGAAAATATGTTGAATGTTGGTATGGAAGATAAGACAATAAAACTGTTGAATCTTCAGTGATTGTGGTTTATGTTGTAAGTTCATGGGAGTTTGAAGTTTTGAAACTAGTCAACCATTTGAGTAACAACTTTGTTTATCTTTTTGAGAAAAGAAAGGAAAACAAAATGAGAGGGAACGAGGTCACACAATTGATAATAAGAACGAAAAAAAAAGGAATTATGGTGTCCACAACTGCCCTTGGCCTCTTGGTGCAAAAGTGATAGTATTGTAGCTTTCTCTTTGAATACCGTCTTCACCGATTCTCACTTTTGGCTTGACAATCTTGACTGTCTTCTTCTTTCTGGACTTTCTTGACTTCTTGGGAATCACGGTGTAATGCTCCTGTTCTGGCTCTGGAACTAGTGTTGATTCATCCTTACCGTTATCAYTGGATCTAGGACTTGGTTTAGCAAGTGGACCACGACCTTTAAACAACAAGTCAACCTCATTCAAAGTGGCGACTTTCAAACCAAAACATTTCAACCAAATCAGAGTGGTTTGATCTTCACAAATGATAGGCCAATCAATTTTTTGGGATGGCAACAAATTCTTATTTTCAACAAATTGCTTTTGAATACATGATCTAACCATAAACTTCAGTCTCTTAGGAATGAATGCCTTTTCAGTTTCTGGTTTTTCATCATCATCTTTAGGAACATGACCATCCAAAGTAGGCAACTCGTCCTCCTTGTATGCAGCTTTCTTAAGGGTCAGAACACTGTTAACATTGGAGGTACCCATAAAACCAAAACCGGTACTTCTCATTGGAAACTCTGATTTCAGTGGAGTACGTCTTCTGTAACCAGAAGCACGTTTCCAGTCAGGGCCGGCTTCTTCTGGAGACTCCAAGACAAAATGGGACTTGAATTTCTTATTGGACTTAGCATGATTACTACCACGAGATGATAGATTAAATGCGCTGTTGTAACTGCTTCCAGCTGATCCATTTCCATATTGTTGTCTTTGCTTCAACAGCATCTCTTGTTTCTTTCTGTTAAAACTCTCAAAATCATCAACGTCATCGAACTCATCAACTGGGGAATCCAATGCATCATAGTCATCTTCTCTGTTGTCACTGTTATCAGACACATCAAAGCCACCATTTGAAAACATGTTATCTGAGTCATGTTTGGACATAGAATCGTCAATGAATCTGATACTTTCTCTTGAATTCAGGGAAACCATTGAATTATAGTTGGTCTTTAAGAAATCCAACTCCCTCAAAGTATAGTTTGGAATGAAAAACACAACTTTTTGTTCATTCAGCCATTTCTTGATTTTGGATATACCACCAAATGCCAGGGCACTAGGGTCCARGATGAAGTGGTACGGTTCAGTATTCTGTGATATTGGGTGTCATCGGTTTCCCCGTTAGTACAAATTCAAATGAGCAGGAGGCAAAGAACAAAAAAAGGGACAAATCCCCCACTTGTGGCAAAATTCTGGATTGACATACTGTACCTTCCGGCATCTTGAATCTTCTTTGAAGAAAATGGGTTGACGCAATGAGTGGTGCAAAAGGTGTTTGAATTTGATCCCTTTTCAAAAGTCACCCAGCAATTAACATAGACAGCTGAAATCTACTTCTATTTTCGATTTGCGCTATACGTAATAGGTACCGCGCACAACTTATAACTTACATACAAATTCCAGAAGAAAATTAAAAATGAAATTAATTAAAGAAAATAAACGACGCGTCTATCGACTCTATATATAGGTGCGTTCGTCGATCGACGTAAATCTGAGACGATTATATATATGTTTGATCTAGGTAATAGCTAATTCTATATACAGGCTGGATAGCCACTAGCGCTCCTCGTCCATGTTGTAAACTGTGATATTGTGGTCGGCATAAAGTTCAACATTCAGGTCAGGTTTAAATGGCCAATCCATGTAAAGTTGGGTAATATGTAAGATCTCCTCAATTGTTAGATCATTATTGTGCTTGTTCAGAAGCTCTKGAGGTAATTTACTGGCAAAATATTCTTGTGCCCCAGGACCAAGCCATGCCAAACAATGTGCCACTGGTGATGACTTCAACATGTATAGTTTCTTCACTATAAAATGTACCACTTCAGGATAGTCCATATCGTATTTATTCTGATTTGATTGAAATTCCACAAGGCAAATAGCTTCATTAGGTGGTGCTAGCCTCTTCGAAAGACGATAACCTGTCAACTTTGTTGCACCTGGTAAGTTTTGGAAATACCTTTCAACTTTCTTCTCTGGTTCCTCATATGCAATTACCTTTATGTCTGAGTATAKTTCACCTAAGATTGTATTGTTACGTCTTTTAGCATCTCCTATTGGTGCAATATACTTGCACACGTCTTTRCAGTACATCCATCCGAGCATCTTCACGTTACCGAAGGCAAAAAAACAAACACCCAGTGTATTGAAATACAACAATTTTCGGAAAAGCACTTGGTTTCCTGTACCTCTGAAATTTCCTAGAACCAACAAGGTATCATTCACTTTTTTGTCCGGTTGTGCCTGTGGGTCAACATAACCATCGGCAATCGGAAGGTTCAAAAAGTTGTTATTCACAGATGCACTGTAATATTTAGACAAGGTGAAATCGCTGCATACTGGATCTGTGTCCTTCAACTTTTCCCAGATATTGAAAGCAGATCTGGAATTGGGGACTATCAAGTGGTTTTTCGGTTTCAAATGGTCTTGTATTGCAAATGTCAGGGAAGAAACTGGATTGCATAGATTAACAACGTTCAATTTTTGATCGGCATCTTTGTAAGTTTCTTTCAAATTCATTCTATCRAACAACATGTGAAGCCATTCTTCAGAGTATTCATTGTCCTGGTTAATTCTGGCTCTGATTCCTGTGAATAGTGGTTTTGCGCTTGCTCCTCGATGCAGAAGTGTCGGTGTGAATCTCATGGATTATTTCTGTCTCTGTTAATTCTATGAATGGTGGGTGCTGTGATGCTCTATCAGTAATTCAACAATAAGGGTTTTCCAAGTTGAACCGATGACTATGAGTACTTATTCAATCGTATTCAAGCTAGAGTTAACATGATTCACTACTGGAGCTTGTACAAAAGATAATCCAAATTTTTCATGCATGGAGGTCGACCAGGCTGTGCAAATGTCTGTCGTCACGTGAACTCAGCTGTCGACACGACCTAATATGTTCTTCAAAACAATCGAGTAACATTTGGCAAACACGGAGACATTTAAATTGACTGAAGTTTGAAAATCAAGACCAAGTAACAGAAAATACGGAAAGAGTAGAGGAACAAAAACACCAAATCTTCGAAAAAAACACATTAACGAAATGGCACCAAAGCTYAAAATTAAATTGTCCACAAAGGACTCATCAGATGAACCACCACCAATGACACAACCCAAGAAACACAAACGAGAGAAATCCACATCATCAAAGACAACACCTAAAATCAAACTCAGAACAAGTTCAGCAAGTGGCCTCCCATCAATTCATTTCAAACCACCATCTTCCAAGCATGACACACCATCATCTCCAGCTACATCGACGTCTACACCAACGTTGAAAATTATGAAACCGAAATCCAAGAAAACATCACCTTCCACATCTCGTCGGTCATCATCCATGCTGTCTTCAAGTTCGTTGCCTGCTGCAGTTGACTCCACGATAAGTATAAACACAAACAGTGATTCCAATATATCGAAAGATGCGATTTCAGGGTCAATATCCGCTAGYAGTGGTGGAAATTTGCTGACRTTAAACCTAAAGAAACCAAAGAGAGTGCCGACGATAAGAGTGAAACCCACTAGGATACCAGGAGACGGCTATGATTCAGAAGACCCAGATAAAGAAGATGACCCACTGATTGAAGAAGGTATCATACTACGAATGCTGCCGCCTGACCCTAACAACGCTGATGTGTCTGCATCATTGGACCAGCTGCGTCAAAGTGCCGAAGCAGGAGACTTCAATGGGATATCATTGAAATGGAAAGACAAGAAACGTGCGATTTTGAAAATTAACGGTGTGTTGTATGGTGGTAAACTAGTTGACTTGCCTACTGTTGTGGAGGTGTTCAAGAGTGTCGATAGGAAGAACATGTACAAGACAATCGACGTGTGTCAAATCCTAATCATCACGTGTAAGTTACAGCATGAGAGAGATGTCGTTAGTGCTGTTCCTGTGGATTACGAGTTCGGTGAGACGTTCCCACATGGGTTGAGTTGTCCTATGGAGAATGCGAAGGATCGGTTCCAGAAGAAGTATAAGGAGGCCGTTGTCCAGAATGTTGAAGATGAGGTGGACAGACTGTTGAAGATGGATGMTGAGGCTGAGAGTTCAAGTTATGAGTTCATTGATGCTAGTATGTTGGATTCTGCTGGTGTTGGTGGGTCGTTCATTACATCTGGTGCTGGGTTGGGTAAGAAGAAAAGGAAGAAGAAAGTTAAGAAAGAAAGAAGATTGTCGGTTTCTAGTTCTGGTGTTGACGGTGGTTCAAGTGGTATCAATAACACTTCTGAGTTGTCTAGCTCACTTGGTGTTCCTCCATCTTCAGCTGGATTAYTGGCCAATGCCACTAACGGTGGCACGTCCTCGCAAACAAATGCCGAACATGATGACTTTGATGATATGTTTGAACAACTTATGGAAGAAGAAGAGGGCGAGGATGAAGACGACGACGAAGATGATGAAGAGGAAGAGGAAGAAGACACTACGACTCAACAACAACCTGTCCAAATCGACCAAACTACAAAACTGGCCAAGGATGAAGAAGACGTTCCAGCATCAGACGACGAAGAAGAAGTTGTCGAAGGTGCGCCTGTTGAAGGTGAAGACAACAACAACGCAACATCAGAAGACGATGACGACGATGACGAGGACGACGACGATGAAGATGACGAAGAAGAAGGACAAGACATCAACACTCTGAAACGTACCGCAGAAACATCCACAGGTTCAGGTTCTGGCGCTAACAACGGGTCAAGTTCAACAAGTGGCGGTGGTGCCGGTGGTGCCGGAAGTGGGACCGGTTCAGGATCCGGTGGTGCAGGCAGTGATGAGATGGATGAAACAGAGCAGCATAATGCTAGAGTTCGTGAAGAGATTGCTGAGTTGGAAGCCACGTTGGAGCAAAAGGTTAAGGATTTGAATAAGGCTGTGAATCCATTGATGAAAGGTAGAATCAGTGAGATTGTGGGTCGTTTGAAAGCTGAGTTGGAGATGAAGAAGAAGTTGTTGATTGTTGTGGATAAGCCGGCTGTTAAGAAAGTTGATGTTGAACAAGAAGATATTGATGATGAGGAAGAAGAAGAAGAAGATGAGGACGATGATGATGATTTGGGATTAGGTTTGAGTGATGATGATGAGGATGGTGAAGGCGGTGGTGGAGGAGACGGGGATGATGAGGATGACGATATGGATGATTTGTTTTAGCTTTTAATTAGTTTATGGATTTATATATATCGGTCAAATTTAATGTTCAACAATTTAGTAAACTGTACACTATGAAAAAATTATATTAGTAAGGTATGGGGAGGGAAAAATCTTAAAAAAGTAAGGGGATCGAAAAAGAACATAAAAATATAAAACGTAAATTAAAGTACAAAATGTTGCAAAAAACTGAAAAAAACAAAGATATATTAAAAACAAGAGAATTTAAGGCACACGCATAAACCATAAAAATCTGTAACGTAAAGTAAAAGAGAAGCTAAGTTGTAAAAGAAAAGACAGTGATCACTAACAAAATACAGCTGAATTTATTTAACTCAGAAAAGGTAAAAGAAACATAAATATGGTGATAAGATTAAAAGGCATTAATAGTATGGTTTGTTTTTGGCTCTGCTTTCCATCTTTCTCACCTTGATGACAGCAACACAGTACTTCTCAAATGTCAAGTCACCGTTACCATAAAGTTCAACCATCAACTGGTTGCTTGGATTAAGGTTGTTTCTTTGTAAGGCTTTGATGAACTCAGGCATTTCCAGGGTATGTGAACGATCAGTGTCGAAATAAGCAAATGATGAATAACAACCTTTAAGGAACAAACAAAGCTTGATAAATTCTTTGTAATTCAGTCTTCCATCAGAACCACCAAACACTTTCATGATTTCTGATGTAGATTGACGTGAGAAAATTCTCTTATTGAATGGATCAGCCAACACAGAATTCAAATTTGCAGTATTCCAATGGTTCTTACCGATGATATTGAAGAATCTGTATAAGAAACTATTGTCTGGTTCAATTTCATGTTGACGGATCTTTCTCAAACGTGACACCAAGTCTGCAAGAAGTTCAATATTGTCTCTTCTAGTGTAACCATTGGCCAGCTCAATGTCAGGAATCTCAGCTTGCAGTCTTTCTCTCTTGCTCTTGAACATATCTAGGAAGTTACGGTCATAGATATTGACATTTGGTGATGGGGCACGAGAGACACGGATTGGATAACCATCTTCGTCGTATCTGTAATAACCCTTACCGGAATTGCTTCTCATCAAACCATCTGTTGGAGTAGCCAAATAAGAATTGGAAGATAGATTTTGAGTCATTGGATATGGTTGAGGTGAAGGGGATAGGAACCCGTTTCTGTTTGGTTGAGGAGAACCGTATGGAGAACCATATGGAGAGCCATATGGAGAGKGACCATTAGCATTCACGTTAGGGACAACTAGTGGATTCAATTGGTTGGGACGGTTGTTGATTGGAATTGGTTGTGGTTGTTGCTGATACTGTGGTTGTTGAGGTGGACGTGGTTGGTATGGTGGTTGTTGATATTGATTATACTGTGGTTGACCAGGAGCAGGAGGAAGATTCTTGTTTGCATAGTAGCCATTGGTGATAACATTATCATAATCTGGTTGTTTAACAGGCTTTGGAGGGATGTTAGGTTGAACTGTTGGATGGCCAGTAGCTGGTTGAGGAACCAAATCGGCGGCATTCATGGCAGGAGCGTAGTAGCTGTTACCGAAGTCAGGAGGAGCAACTGTTTGTTTGTTATTGAAGATACCCATTGCTAATTGTGAATTGTATGGGTTTTTGATTGGTATTGATTGTAAATTTCTGATGGGAAAAAGAAGATGCAATTGGGGATTGAAGGCCAGGAGTGGGAAAAGGGGAAACACGTTGGTTTTTATATAATTTTGGAAGAACACCGATCATCATCATATAAGGGGGGCGAATCGAGATGTTCGCTCGTGAGTGGTTACGGCTTACGCAGCTTAAAAGCAGSTTRAAAGCAGGTTGAAAGTAAGTACGTAAAGTACGTATAAGGCCCGTGTGCACTGTCAGTGGTGAGGCAACGTGTAAATTTACTCTGCCCATACTTCCATCACGTAGGTACTACAGACGTACTACAGTCTACTACTCCTTTAAACTTAGAAGGACATTTTTCGGTGGCAAATTTTTATTTCCTGAATCCTGAACTTTGCAATCTCCTAGGAAGATACACGAGTYCTGGTGACTGGGCCTCTTCATCGAAACTTCTCAGTTTTAAATTCTAACCTGATCTTCAAACACTCGACGTACTGCATAGAACAATTACCGTTCGAATTTRAAGAGGGGAGCGGTCACCAATAACTATGAAGCTCGGTGAATATACTCGTTTGGTTTCAAATTTAGTTCAAGCCAGTCCCACTTTGAATCTTCGATATCATCATGTTTTTACCTTAAATTGGCTTATTAATGATCTAGACAAACTCACTCATAAAGATATTTAATGAGGTTTCAAGAAGGCTCAGTTAATAGTACATTGTTTCAGAAAATGTGAGATCAATGGCACACATGAATCTACTTTAACTCGGTCATTCGACTCTGAACTTCATGTCATTTGATCAGTTTTGAGAAGAACTTCATTTAGCCTGATCAATACTTAGATGATAGAGCTCCATGGCATACGTACGCATATGAATATTGTCAAGTTGAAACTTTAAGGGGCCTGTCCCGAATCCCGTTAGTTTATACAAACAGGCGAATCCATGGCTCAGCTGGGCATTCTAAGCGGTAAAATCTTAAGAGATTGAAAATAGTTGACAAGCTGATATGGTGGGCCCTGACTACTACATACMTGTAGGCGCTAGCTCATGAGTCTAGCTAGGTCCACATACCGTTGTCCTGACTCCTGTTACACTCCTTACAATATATCAATTACTTTATATCCTCAATTAATCTTGATATCAACATGTTCCAGGCATCTAGAATTTCATATCACCAACTAGCTATAAATGTGTCGATCACAAATTTACATGCATGAATTGGCTCATGAGCATTTCGAGATCAATACAACAGGCTCAGATGCTTAAGATATCTTGGAAGTTGGGCAGATGATCAATGACTTGTCTTCATCAATACTTCTTTAACCTTATTATCAACGTACGTTAAATCTCCAAATCATCATCTGCATTTTATAATTTGGGCTGATCGAACTTCTAGAATGTACTTGTTGATTCTTCAAACGACTAGCTTTCGGTAATCACRGCACCACATGAGTCATGAGTTATGACCTGCCCATATATGAATGAAATTATGAGCCATGTGAAGTGTTCAATAGTCATCTCGTTAAAAGAATTAGTTTTATCTGCCGGGATGAGTCAAGTCAGATGGCCGACTATAATTTGAGGCTCAGACTATAGTGTATTCAAGAAAAAAGTAGCAACTGGATGATCCGGGYATGTGGAAGGAAGGACTCAATTAATATGTCAAGTTTTTGCATGTGATATTGAACCATAACAATAGTTGGTCGCCATCTAAAGTTTCGGGCCAAAAAGGGGTTCACCGMTAGAATTGAAATGAATCTGGGTGGACACGTCAGGGAGAGAAGCATATTGCTTGAAGCTTCAACTTAACTGGATCAAGTCACTAGTCGTCAGATTTTCAGTTTTGATTTCAAGAATTTCCGATTTCCAATTTCSATTAACTATCTTGAACATTAGAGTTTCGGCAACAATTTAAAACATCCAATTGTATCCAAAATTGAGCTCCAGCCTTCACCCTATACCACGGTGTTTACATCTCACTTAGCATGCTGATATCAATTTAGTCTAGTTTCATTTATCATTAATTCCTTCAACCGTCAAGCGCTGCAGCAACAAGCATGAGGAGCTGGCTTAATTTAATAGCATATTAATAAACTATAGCTGTTGCTCCAGCTACAATTAATAGCTGTGTTCATAAGCTGAAGACTCCATCCATTCCTTGCTCATCAACCTTCGTCCATGTATGTCACAAGAGTAAGAATGTGAAACAGTGGTCAGCTATGTTGAAACAGTGGTCAGCTATATTGAAACAGGCAATTAACCCAAGAGAAGTGGAATGATGGAAGCCTGGAATTTGGAAGATAGATTGTATGCATGGTTACTCTGGTGTAAAAAGTTCTCTTACTTTTGGTGGGGTACCGATGGACGTTTTTTTTTGTGTTTCTTCTTAAACGACAGTTAGCTGCTTGGTGATTGTTCTTAGTTTTGCTGATCAATTGTAGAGTTTACGTTCGATGACGTTGGATGTGGATGAGGAATCTGTCGATGTAACAAGCCAACTGGTATTTTCGATAAGGTTGGTGTGTGAATGTACTACGTGAGTTATTGTGACTCGTTGTTCCTTCCTTCAGAGATGGTTCAATTTTCTTCGTTTGATGGGATTTGAGTGATATCTGTTCAACATTTGAATACTGGGGATTGACTAAGATATGTTGTAACGTGGTGGTAGGTGGATAGTGACTCGTGAGGTTAGCAGCCTGCGAGGTTCGAACTATAGAAGATCAAGAGTGCCGATTCTACGTGCACACTCTCTCACTCTCTCTCGTCTCGAGCTCACGGCTTATCACAAACTGGACTGACAGTCAACTCCAGAAGCTCTAGAGTCCAGCTGTACAGTTGGCAAAACCAGGTCCCATTGCATGATTTACAGGTTCAGATTAATCAACGACTATTCTCTAAGCTTTTCTACTCTTCAATTAAGAATGATACATCACACCAAGAGTACCAGACGACCTGTAGACCTGGATAAGCTCATGACAAATAAGAATGAGTTAGACATGGAAACTTGTGTTCATCATCCGRCTCCTTCCCGTTTGGGRCTTAATGAGGTCTAGTACTGTGATAATACCTACAAACTAGTTGTAGGCTCTAGCCATAAAAATCACTACACATCATAACGATCATTTGAAAAATCATTAGGGTATCTACAACTACATTGATAAAATTGTATGTACGAAGTTTGTATGATTTTGTATTAAGAGAAGAGTTGGATTAAACCTTGAAAAACAAATAAATGAGTAGAGAAGTTGTTAATTTCGAAACCTAATCTAATCTCTTTGTCTTCTTCTGTAACCATCACCACCTTGGTTTCTTCTTGGACCACCGAATCTTCTTTGACCTTCTGGAGCAGCTTCAACCAACAAAGTCTTTGGAACGATACCTTCTGGGATGTTCAAGTACTCTCTCAAGTATTCCAAACCTTCGTCAGTCAAAGTGTAGTAGTAGTATTGCCATGAGAATTGAGTCTTAACGTAACCCTTGGAGGTCAAGGATTGCATAGCCTTGATGACGTATAAGTTCTTGGTTTCAATCTCATCATGTTGGATTTCGAAATCCTTCTTAGCGACCAAAACACCTTCTGTTTAAATTAAATTTCAAATCAATTTGATTTGGTTGATTAGTTAGTATTGCCGATTCTTTTCCGTCTCGAATATTGATCTAAAGTGGCTCTTGTTGGAAGTGTGAGGTTTCTRTGTCGTCAATCATGACGTGACGTGACGTGACTTATATTGAAATTGATTTCAAGTGGTCGTGTTTCAGTTGATATGCACATTAAATATATAACATTTATAATTTTAATATGCTAGCATTGTTCGCTTGTTTTCTAGTAATCCATGGTTCTATCTCTGACTCAATCAMTTGATGATAATGCAGTATTTCATGACTTTTCCAAATTCTTGTACAACACATTGTGATGATTCGTTGAACTCAAGATATAAAGGGATTGAGCAATATTTAACTGGTTTCTATGATCATGCAAATGTTGCTCTGTATCATGTCACTTCGAGATATTTCACTTCACTGATTATCAAAACGTTTATTTGCTGTAGATCCTGAACTGATGATGTCGCCTTTTTTGGCTGTTCATGAATGTATAMTCTCTTCTCATTTGGGTKATCAATCTTCCAATCATTTGTAATAATTGATTGATCAGTTTTTCGTCATTTGTCAGTCACCACACACATTTCTCAACTTGGACCATTTCTCGTGTGTCTGACATACCTTGGAATAAGTATTGGTGGATCTTCTTTCTGTCGTCCTTTGGAATTAACATGTTGGTGGATAATACTATTGAACTATGCTATGTGGTGCCTTCCAATATCTAATGTTAGTGCCTATATGATGGTCAACATTTAACTAGGGTTTGTTCAATTTTCAGGCCTCAGCATACCACACGCTCACTCTCCAGCCAGAGCACGACAGACCAGACTGGAGACCACCAGCCAGTACCTGGAGTGAGTGAGAGGCCCGTTACCGTGCGGCTGGCCTAACATTTCAAAAATTTTCATTCGCAGTCACTGATTTTGACAATTTTCTTAGAGCGCGAGAAGAATAACTTGAAAAATGGGGGATGAGCRAGGGCTTGTAARCCTCTGATGTATCACGTGTTTTGTAAGTGACTAAAGTTTTWGTGATTTGCACCTGTACACCACCTACCCTAGGCTTATCGGTATTGAAATTTGAGGGCGTGAGGTACATTACTGCTGTTAATATCTGCTCTTCATATGACACGTACATTCCCAATACCTCTACTTTTCACCCAAAAACCATCCTCTACATGTCAGTGAGACTCTCCGGGACAGACGTGCTAGGCAATGGCCCAACTCAAGATGAGGGGTCAGCAGAAGATCTCTATGAATTGGAATCTCAAACACCAGCAACACCAGCACATCCAATAACTCCGAGCTCCAGATTACTTCACAAATTTGGGACTTGGGTGTCCAAATTTGAAAACTACGCAAGCAGATACAGAGTGTTCAATGTTCCCATCATCAATTATATTATCTTAATATTGTTCACGGATTTCTTGGTGAGATTATCGTTCAAGTATCACAAGTTGTATACGAAGTCCTCGCTTGCTGCTACAATCTTAACTAACGTTGTGTTATACGGGATCTCAGATGCATTAGCACAGACAATTCCAGCCTTGGCTGAACAACGCCGAATCATACTTAGCAGAAGACGTTCCAATGTCAATAGAAATAGAAGTTCAAGTGTCTCTAGTGGAAACAGTGGTTCTAGTGTATCCAGCGTGGCATCAATCTCATCAGCGCATGAAGTCGCAGAGTACATAAGATCGGTTGAGGTTGACGATTTATTCGTTGATTATGGTGACAATCTTTCAAACAGCAGACACGTCAATTCATTCAACTTCCCAGAAATAAATGATCCAGATACACTGGCTGTCAAGTTCAAATTTAGTTTCCGCAGATTTGTTGGTTTCATTTTTTGGGGTTTTGTGATGGCATTTATTCAAATTGTTTGGTATGCTATGCTCAATGCAATGTACAATGATATGCCTACTGTTGTCACTGTGTTGGAAAGAGTCTTAACTGATCAATTGTGCTTTTCGCCTGTGTCTTTAGTTTGTTTCTTCACTTATGCCACTATCGTCATTGAGAAAGGTACCAAAGAAGATGTCAAGGAAAAACTTTACAAGATATACATTTCCACACTTGCCTGCAACTTCTGYTTGTGGTTCCCTGTCCAATTTATCAACTTTTTGGTGATGCCTAAGAAGTTCCAAGTTCCATTCAGTTCTGCTGTTGGTGTGTTGTGGAACTGCTTCTTATCTATGAGAAACGCGTCGAACTAAACCAATTCCGRTTCGGACCATTATCTCCGGACGCCGCAACGCTCATCGCTATTTTAGCAAACAAGAAAAACAAAGCTGTTGCCCTTCGAGCTCGCACATCTATTTACAAGAGACCAAAAAATCACAAGAGAAGTCAAGAAACAAAGGGAGGCAAAAAAGGGAAAACCGCTTTTTTTTTATCTTCAACTCTTGATCATCGTATTGAAAACCATAAATCATATTGAAACAACCCCATTGAACAGTATCAACATGTCAACTAACAAGATGTCGATCCATATTCTGAATGACGGAGGTGAGGATTACTTCCAAGGTGAAGATTTTGCTGCTCCTCAAATCAAGACTGCAGAGATTATCGATAACGATGCTTTAGGTTCTTGTTCAACTTCCACTTTGAATGAATTCTGTGATGAAGATATGCACTATAACTATGGTTCTGCTAGAGAAGATTTGATGCCCAATTCCATTGGTTTGAGTATGCTTCCTATTCAAAAACGTTTGTATGCTTTGAAGAAAGGTGTTAACTTTACTATGATGCTTGTCGGTGAATCCGGTGTTGGTAAGACTTCTTTCATCAATACTTTGTTTGACACACTGGCCATAAAGCCAACTGCTGAATTCAAGCCTAGTCCAGATAAAACTACTGAAATTGTTCCTCACAAAATGGAGTTCGAAGAAGAAGGTTTTGATTTGAGATTGACTATCATTGACACTCCAGGCTTTGGTGATTTTATTGACAACAGATATTGTTGGTACCCAATTGTTAGATACATTGATGAGCAGTACAGACGTGTTGTTTATCAAGAATGCCAACCAGATCGTTCCAATATGACACATGGTGAGGTTCATGCTTGCTTGTATTTTATTGTTCCTACTGCTACCGGTTTAAGTCAAATCGATTTAGAAGCTATGAAGAATTTTTCCATCAGAGTTAACTTGATTCCAGTCATTGCCAAAGCTGATGCTTTTACTCGTGATGAAGTTAATACCTTTAAGGAAGTTGTCAGAAAGACTTTGAAAGAACACTCTATCTCAATTTGTGAATTGATTGATCAAGACTCTGTTGCTGATTTTATCCCTGAGATGCCATTTTCTATTATTAACTCCGCAGGACGTTTCGAAAAGGAAGATGGTAAAACAGTTCGTGGAAGAAAGTACAGTTGGGGATTGGCGGAAGTTGAGAATCCAAAACATTGTGATTTCCTCAAGTTAAGAGATTTCTTGATGGGTCAACACTTGAGTGAATTGATAACTTCAACTGAAAGCTACCATGATAACTACCGCCGTGATTTTATGAAGTACAGACTAGGTAAGGCTATGCAATTGAAGGTTAACAGAACTGAATTGTCCGATGATATTCAACCACAAGCATCCTCAACCCGTGATGAGAGTGAAGTTCCAAATACCAAGGCCAGTATGACCTCAATTAGAGAGTTGAATCCAACACCAGATGTGGACGCAGTTATTGAAGGTAAACCATCTGTCGARGTTTTGAAGTTATTGAATGCCTTGTCTTTGAAAGAGACCGAGAAAGAGTTGGTTGAGATGAATCCAGCATTCTTAGATTTGGAAAAAGACATGAAGAAGAAGTTTACCGGGATTGTTAAGGGTCAAAACCAAAAGTTTAAGGAATGGAAGAAGGCGTTGTTTGAAAGACAAGAAAAGTTCAACAAGGATATTGAGCAAGTCCATAAGAGACTCTCTGGTTTGCAAGAGGAGATCAAGAATATGTCCACTTATACAATCTCATGATTCAATAAAACGTGTGGTTGTTGCTTTTTTGTGTTTCTCCTTAGTTTCGTCTCCCTCTAATTTTCATATTTTCTACTTTTTTTTTCTTTGCTAGTATATAAACCAACCCCACCAATCTCAATAATAGTATAGTTCTACTTAAAGCATACATATACCTATAGAATCACTTGACATATTCTCAAACATAAGTACCCAAATCTTTCCTGTTTCGATCTGAAATAGCATGAGTTGAAAGGTCAGAAAATTGATGCCCATACAATTTGAGCTACACTTCGCTTGTGTGTGTAAGTGATCACGGAAGTGATTTGTGGATTTAGTTCAAGCATTTCGAAAATGAACTGTGCAGACTTGAGAATCTTATTTGCCATTCCGCAGAATTATCTACGTAGTACAGAAGTTAGAACTCAACGACGACACTCAGAAAGTTGGGAGGGAAGGAGTYGACATCACATATAAGCTAAGGTAGTTTATTCAGATGAAGGTCATTATAGCAAGGTACTTAGAAAGGAAATTGCCACAAGATTACTCAGAAGACCGCTTTGTTGGATTCAATTCWTACTACGATTATTAAGTATTTGGTGTTTGATTCAAGTATAACCGAAAGTCCTGTTTTCAAAGATTTTGTGAAGTTTATCATCAAAAGGTCTGTTAAAATACACATGGTTTGCACAAGTCCAATCTCCCCTTCTGTTGCTGATGATACATCATTTTTTGATTATGGTTGCGGTGGGCTAGATGTTGAGTGTATAAGTTTACCAAAGAAAATTTCCTCTCTTAAGTATATGAGCCATGTTACTTTATTAACTTGCACAGTCATGTTTCTTGATCATCACTTTAAGTTTTAACACATGAAAAGCTCAACTGAATTGAGGATTCTCATTGATTGTTCAATACTTACAGCAAGTTTAGGTCAAATGATGTATGTACAAGGTAATCCTGAGCTGCTTCAGGAACTTTCTGAGATGAACATAAGAAAGATTTTATCAATTAGAATGTCTGAAAATTGGTTTGGCGCTGATGGTCTTATTGGGTATTATAGTGAACATTTTGAAGGATCTGAAATTGAATTATATTTCGAGTCCGTTAGGTATCCTTTTTCGACTGTGTTTGAGAGCTTGATTGAGAAAACCTTGACTCACACTTGTTGTTAGCAGTACGGTATTGGGTGAGCAATGATTGAAAGTTTCGTCAGAAGCTAATAGCAATCCCAATTTGAAAGAATTAGGTATGAAATACTACCCCTCTTCAAGAACCATTTCAAACAATCACATTCTCCAATCCTTCTATTGAAGTCCTACATCTACTCTCGCTACCTGAAGGCGAACTTGATATTCGCTTCAAGAAAATGTTGTCATTAAAGGAAGTGTATCTTAGATATTGCACTTTGAGTTTTGATTTTTTGAGCAGCTTTCCTGAAATGTTACACAAGCTATCTATTGGCAGTTTTGAATTTACTGAGTCGACGCGTCATGATGTCAACCTTCCGACCCAATTGCAAAGCTTGGTAATTAAAGGAAATGCAAAAGCTTTGAAARATTTTAAAATTGCCAACATCAACAAATTGGTCCATCTAACAGATTTCTCTATTTTTTTGGTAGAATATGACTTCACTGACTACGCGGTGAATCTATTAATCAATTCTTTACCATCATCTGTGAACCGTGCCAATCTCTTACTTGGAAATTTCGAAGGTGAAATCAACTCCCATCAACTTGAAGGACCAAAATTGTTCCTGAATAAACATCATTGCTTGGAATATCTTTCATATTGCCCGAGCGGCTATCGTTTATCTGAGAAACCAACCCCTTTTGATCTCAGTTGCTTACCTCCATCTCATCACCTAGAGTTGGGACCATTCCAGTTAAAAGGCCAATTTTAAAATTGTTGGAATTATTGGATATCACAATATTAGGTCCTGATAGAGTTCAAACGTATAAGTTAATGCAAAAATRAAGAGCTGAAATAAAGCTATATCAAATATATTAAGCTGCTTTTCTAAGGTTTGGAAGAAACATATTTCATCACTTGAAAGTCTAAATTATTTAAAGGCCTCGATTAATGGTCTAGACGAAATCATTGACTTGAGAGGAGTTGAATTTCCAAAACATCTCAATACAATTGAAATGACCACTGCTGATACTGGCCCAGATAAATTTTTGTTTGACGATATTCCAGATTCATTGAAATCATTTTGCTATACTTTACGCAAATGCAAAGCAGATGGCAAGATCTGTGTGCCAAAAAGTATAAACCGAAGGGTGGTATTGCCTCATTGCATGATRGGAAAGAATTGAATCAGGTATTTTGTGTTTCATATCCTTGTTCACTAAAATGGGAGATTGAAGGCGAAGACTTTTAATTCCAATTTTAATTGAATGTAAGCTGTTACTCATGCCATATTAACATGGAATATCATTAAGTGTGATACAACTTTAAGAATGAATTTTCCAACATTGCTCACTTTGCTTAAATCTACATCAATTAATAATTATGTCAGCATTAATGCTACGCTTAAAAAAAAATATATATTTTTTCTCAAATTCAACATCTTTAAACTGAAACTTTGCTAAATTTAACACTCATAATTATATTCACTCAATTGCTATATATTCACCCAACCACTTATATCCTCCCACCACATTTGCACCAGATCTAACAATATATTGAGGATCAATTTATTCTTTTTAATATTATGCTGAAATAAAATACTCTGCCTCCAAATATAGGAAGATGATTTTGCCTTCTTTATATAATTAAATTTATATCGATCTATATAGCTGACTCAATATATAATCAATTTGTATGTTTTATTTAAAGAAAGTGAGAACTCCAATCGTCATACCAGCAACACGAGATGACTTCACTCTGGTGAATCCTTCAAAGAAACGTCGTCGTGGACCTCCATCATCAGTTCGTCAACAACCAACAACTTCAATTCAGCCACTCATAGAACACAATTTCAACGCTTTCACACTCTTACCGGATGAAGAGGAGTTCTACACCCCAACACCATCGCCAAAGGCAAAGGCAAACCATAACGAAGCAGAGAAACCTGAGGACGAAGACCATGACATGGACACTTCAACGTCACCAGAAGATACTCATAATAAAAATGCAGCAACATCAAACACCAATGAATCTCCGATTAAAATA